>JAITYT010000541.1:1305199-1321265 GCA_025433975.1 Liostenogaster flavolineata
AAGATAGATTATGAAGCGTGTCTCGCGGATGAGATCGTAGCGAGTAATTGTAACTGTACTCGACTTCTTACCGGGAAGAAATTTAAATTAATCGGGGATAGCGGTAAATCGTGGACGATTTATTACGAGCGACGAATTACAAAGGCCAATTTGCCACGCAGACGGTCACGGTCGTTCGATTCTATCGAAAAATTAATCGAACGATTCAATTGGCTAATTTAGCGTCAGTCTCCGACTTAAATTTTCGCGACGCTCGATTTGCTCTCTCAAGACGCGTCTGTTTTATCGAATCTTCTTCCGATAAAAAAAGTCGTGTATCATCCATGGATTCATGGATGGATCATCGATCAACTCTAAACCCCCCTTTAGGACGCGGATCGATCGACTCCTCGTTTCAAAATTTTCTTCCTTTTCCTACGGAACGAGAGTGTTCAACGCGATGGTTAAGACCGCGTCTCTTCGTGTTACGTGTCACGAATATATCGGTCTTCTTGCCGATACGAAAACCTGAAACGCTTTTATCCGACTTTAGACCCGAGAGCCGCTGCCACTGGCTCTGCAGTTGCCGCTGCTGTATGCACCGTCGAGAGAACGAGATATAACCGCATTCCTTTGCATATTCAGCGAGTGAGACGCGATCCGTCCGTCCGTCCGTCGTTTGGACGCACGGTTTTATTTTACGCCGTCGTAAACGGTAAAATCATATCGGCATCGCGGTGTATAGTGGGTAACGATGTCTCGAGATCGGCTGGAAGCTCGATCATGCGAATTCTCCTTTTACTTCGTTTTCCTCTCCTTGCGTCTGCGTTTTGCCTGCCAACGGAGATCTTCGACGCTCCCTTTTACGGTCGCACGTTCATCGATAACCGATCTACCGCGTATCACGGTTAGCGATTTCTTTTAGCGACTCTCGTCTCGTTCACCGTCGTCGGAGGATACCGTTCCTCTTACAAGCGGAATGATGGATCTCTGGCTGGCTAGGCTAGTTATCGGGTTGTTCGGAAAGTCTCCGCCGGTTTTCGATAAATCGTTACGATCCCTCATTTTTTATAAGCTGTTCGTAAAATCTCCGATAAAAGATGAAGAAAGTAAGCGATACAACGTCTCTACTATGATCGGCGCAGTCCGATAAATTTGTTATAATATTTTATAATAATAATCTCCGTTCGTTTCGCTTGTTTGTCGTCGCGATGCAATTCTATTCGAATGACGTTATGAAAAAATGAGAAGTCTCGACGAGTTCGAAATAAATAGAACGTTTAGATCGCCGTCGTACTTGAGCGAAATCGTCTCGAGGGGACGGATTATTACGTAAGCGAGCATAAGTCGGTCGATTAATCGGGTAAACACGGTCGTAGATAAACTACGATTCGCCTCGCATTATCGATCGAAACGTTACGTTAACTAACATCGGGATGCATTAAATAAGTAAGCGTTTCGCGTCGTTAAAGCGGCCTGATTTCGTTAAATTATTTAGAGGCAGTTATACGCGCGGTGACATTCGAAAGCGAAAGACAGAATCGAGACACACTTCGAGTCGGTAGGCAGGCGATAAGAAGAGCAAACACTAACATCCGCGAATATTTCATTAAAATGACAGCGGTACGTTCGTCCGCGATTTGATGCTCGTCGCGATAAGATCAGCGGATTTCTCGCGAGGATTTAAATACAATAATGTATCTGCATCGATCGCGATCGCGAATAGCGACTCGATGGTGGTAAGGACGAAGCCTTAACCGTGCGTATCGATGCTCTCGTACCGAGTGGGACGGTTCGAGTGTTAAAATCGCGTCGATCTGTCGCCGGTGCGCGGTTGAAACCATTTAGCACTGTCATACCGAGCGGCGCGTACGTTGTTCCTACGGCTGCACGACACTCGTAACTTTCTCCCGATACGCGACTTATACCCGGGTTCGCCTTACGCACGCGTTTGCGCACACGCGCACCGGCGGAATTGACATTTGGAATGCTAATGTCGATTAGCGGAATCGATACTATGGTGGGTTGTGCGCGCGCGGCAGGGCTACGCTCGCTTACACGGTACAAGTTGTACACTTACGTGCGTGTGTCCCCCTGCGAAAGGGAATAAGCGAGGAAAATCGAAGGATTTCCTTGCCTTCGTACGTAGTCTCTTCTTCCACGCGCGACCGGGAAGACGTTCGTTCGATCGCTCCGAAAGTGGATATCGGATTTTCTTGCAACGCGACGAGCTCGAACGCGTGCCCTTAGTGGAATCGTTGGGCGATCGATGGATAAATTATGCAAACGAAAGCCAGATAAAAGTTGATCGACGGCCGTTTACGTAAGATCGTACCACCCGGATCAACGCGAAAGAATATAAAGTAGAAAGTTAATATTTGGACGTTCCGTATGACGACGAAGAACGAAGTAATAAAGTTACGAGACGGATAAATATTATAATACGCGTTTGGTTGCTTGCTTTCGGCGCGTTCGATGTTTCCGTCGTTTCCTATGCGAGCGAAGAAACGGAAACCTCAAATTACGCTCTTACCGAACATTAGTAGTCCGCCTACTTAAACACGAGCGCGGGCAATTTAAGGTTTCCGCGGTAGGATACGTTTCGGTTTCTTCGTACACTCGACTCGATTTTAATAACGGAGATGATTTCGATGGACGAAAGGGATACGCTAAGAGGCTAGGGAAATTACGACCAACGGAAACATAAATTTCTTTCGGCAGATCTTTAAACCTCTCGATAAGTATTTATCGTTGGGAGAATAAATTTCTCTTTTCACGGATATTCGAAACTGCGAAAGAAAATTAAACTGACGAACGTCGTGTAATTCTGCTTTGCTTAGACGAGGCGCGAGACGATTTAGTGATATTTTATTCGCGCACGGTTCGATCGTATTTCGTTTCCACTCCGTTCGTAAGCGATTGGATTGGTTTGCACAAAGTGTGCGATGTCGAAACCGTCATCGATCATCGCATATATTGCAACCCGTCGAAAATACGAATATCGACTATAATGATCACCCATATCGCGAACGCAGCTTTAACGAACGATCGTCGAAGATAGAACGAGATACGATTTAGCATTTAAAACGGATAGCGAAACCAAACGACTGATCTTTCCGAGACGATATTTCCATTTTACGACGCGATAGACTAAATTAACAGAAACGTATAAATTCTAGTATACGCGTACGTACGATCTTCCGTATTAAAAATCACGAATAAACGTGGAACCAACGAAACGTCTTCGAAGCTTGAGAACATTTTTTATTTATTAACCCCTTGACATTCGATTACGAGTTAGGGTCGTCATTCATTTCGTGTGCCACTGTAGACTTTGACGAGTCTGACTCATCAAGAGCTGTTTTCAGTATATAAGTAGATTACTTAGTTGCTTCACTCGTGCGTCGATTCTCGTTTCTTTATAACGTTCGAGAAACTCTTCCACCTTCTCAACAGTTCCAATTGCGAAATTAAATAGTACTCTTCGGTCGCTACGAGTTTCCTTTTATTCGTATGTCAAGGGTTTAATTTTTTTTAACGAAAAAAGACAAACGATCTCTACAGCGAGTTACCGACTTCACGTACGTACGAGGATTCGTATTGCAAAGATATTCGTGAAAATGAAAGAACCTCTCGATCGTAGTCTCCGTCGTATGGTCGTGCGGCAACTGGCGTTGCGACGCGAGCAGCGTGAAGTCACGCGAAAACAATGAGTAATTTCCAATGTTCGATAATTGGATCGCGTCACGCGCCTACAAAGTCGAAGCTCTACCGAGAGCCACTCGATATCGCCGAACACCTACGCCGTTGTCTGCTTGCTTGCTTGTCCGTCCTTGCTGTCAAAACAGTTTCAGCAGGGGCCTCGAGATGTACGGCGATTCACGAAATTAATTTATAACGGGAAGACGCGAGACACGTTCTCGAGCCTCTCGCGCCCGCGGCGATCGAGAGACGCGCGATCGCCCCTCCTCCGTCGCTTCCCCATCCTTTTCTTTGTATTCGCTTCGTCCTTCCTCCAGATTACCTCGTACACCTGATTTTTTCGCGCACGACGACGCATCGCGACGATTTTTATCGGTCCGATGCACCAACCGAGCGGCGCGCTTCGAAGCGCTCTCGCGCGCGCAACGACCGTTGCGCCTGATTCATTGTACGCGATCCGATCGTAACCGGTCGAGCGTGTTTATCATGCAACTCGCTCGATCGCAAAGAAAGTAACGGTAAACCGTGGAGAGATAATTAATCGGCCGCGTTCGGTCATTCGCGTGGTTTCGTCAGTGGTAGCGCGTCGAATTATCGAAATGTCAGCGCCTCTTGCAATGGCGTTGCTTACCAGGTGCTGCACGATTAGAAATGCCCGCCGACTCGAGATTCTCGCGTAATCCGATGAGAAACCGTCGGACTGCGTCCGGAGACCGGTGGGTTTCCAGTCGATTTGGCTGTTCGTCGTCCGCGCGCGGACGAAAGACGTGACGCGAAAAGAAATTTTCTTCGTCGATTCGTCGCTCGCCCGCCGTCCTTCTCGTGCTTCAAGGATATCGCCGTCGTTTCCGTTCGTATCGTCCTTGACTGCCTTTTCGCTCGATTTCGATGTCTCCTGTCGTTCGTCTATCTTCGTCGTGTTTCGTTTCCGCTCTCGTCGATTACGCCGATGTGAGTTTCGTCGTGCGAACGACGAACGTAATCGTGAGAACTCGGTCAAATTCGTGGCAAGTCCGAATGCATATTACGATATGTAAAGCGAATTTTGCCGGACGAGTTGTACCAGCTATTTTCTATTTTCTTATGCCACGAGAGAATAGGAAATGGACATCGTTGCGTGTAAAGTTTGCTTTCGCGAGTACGAAGAGCACGACTGTCGGCGGACGTTATAATTTAGAAAACGACGATGGCCGTTTCAAAGTTAATACATTTTTCGTATTGACACTTTGACTGCCACACCGAAATGTTTTGCACAGGATGCCCCAGGAGTGTTTTCATTTTTCAAAGGATATAATGGCAAAGTAATAATAAATTAGTGATACAAGACGACATTTTTACTCAATGGAGCGTTTATCTTATTGGTCGCCACGGGTGACCATCGCGTCTTGGAAACTGTTGGTAGGGACAAATTAACCCTTTACGCTTCAAACAATTTGGCTATACGCAAGTAACCAACTCTAAGATTATTTTTGTTAGATTTCTGAGTTATGGAATGGCTATGAAAAACAGGCATAACGGTACAAATATCTGATGGCATTGGTGAGCGATCGCTTATTAAAACATAATGGTCGTAGGAGTGCAAAGGAATAAAACAACTTCATTTCTTCAAAAGTGCTGAAGATATTAGTAAACAACATTTGTTCAATTCTATATACAGTATAATAATACGGCATGTGCACACTTCTACCGCAATTCATTGAAATCAATCTTTTATTTTCGATGTTCTAATAAAAAGTTTTAATTTTTCAATGGGACACTTTTTATTTCAAAGTATCTTCTATTTAGCGATTATCTTCAAAATACACTAACTCTTAGAGTTTTAGTAGTTCAAGCGCTCCGATCACTAATGACCACCGTGGCGTCACAAGAAAACCATGGCAGTCAAAGCGTCAAATTATTCTTATCAACGAAACTCAACGAACGTTCGACGTTGATGTTAACGATGCCACCCAAGTGTTCGAGACATCTTTGCACACGAAGGTGTATTTACCAGTTCATCGACTTATTCCGTCTCCGGTATTCCTTGACGCGCGGATAAAATTGCGCGCGTAGCCTTGAACGGAGAAACGAACGGACGAAAAATTCCTCTTTGTATTGCGATGTTGGCGATTCGCGCGACCTATCGACCGACCCGGCGACCGTGGCGAATCAAGGAAACGCCGTAATAACGTACCGAATCGGCCGACTTCTCTTCGTCTTCTCGCTTTGAGTAGGCACGGCTTTCGTCGATCCCCGCGAGTCTCGCATTATCTGACCACGTCGGACCTTCGAGGAACACTTTGACGACCTCGCTTCGCGAGACGCGTCATCGGTAATAATAACGTAGAAAGCCGTTTCGATTTGAAGAGTTATCTTCGGGAGAGACAGCGACGTTACTACGATCATTATTATCGGTTCTCGTTGGTACGTCGATAAGCCACGTCGACCGTTTCTCTCGGAGGTGACGAAACAATTCGCGTTTCGCTGTCAGGAGGGAGAAAAAAAAAGAGAAATAAATTCGTCGATAATTCGTACTCTCGCGAACTAAAAGCATTTCGACGTACGCTCGACGCGGACTCCGCCATTTCCTCAATCGCGTCTTTATCAACGACAAGAAATCTCGATATCCTGGTATCCTTGCATCGCAAGACGCCGATAGAATCGTCGTCGATGCGCACGAACGCTGTCGCTTTTAAGCGACTACCGTTGCTCGCGATGCAAATCAAAAGGTAAAAGCTCGAGGTAGTTCACGCAGCTGCTCTTCTTGCTCGTATCCTAGCACGGCTAGAAACGCGTGAGAATTAACTTATACGATTTCCAACGAAGATCGACGAGTACCGTTACGCATTATCGTCGTTCTGCGAGAGAGTAACGGTCGCGGAAATTCGACGTCTCTTTAGACGATGCTCCGATCAGGTAGGTAGGTAGGTAGGTAGGTGGGTAGGTAGGTAGGTAGGTAGGTAGGTAAGAGCTCGCAAGAACAACGACAACGACGGAAGAGCAAGGAGAGAAGAGAAGCTATCGACGTCCACCGCAAAAGGAGGAGTCGAAGCCGAGCGGATAGCCGTGATAGGTATTCTCACGTTAGGTCGCGAAACTATATTTTCCGAGGGAAGTCGGCTGCTCCCGTTTCTCTCGAACCGTTGGTCGAGAGAGCGGCCCTCTTCCCTTCCCTTCTCGCCGCCTCCAGAAGCTTCCCCCGGCGATTTATCTCGCGATGCTCGGAGGCAGGACGCGAGGAGGGTACCGATAGCGCCTTTACGAGCAACGCCGCCAGCTCCGACGTAATTCCGCGGACGTATGAATGCATGCAAGTACACGAGTCCGTGAGGTAGGAGACTGCCTGACCGCGTACGTGTGTCGTCGTTGTGTCGTAGTCAAGTACTCGTGTACGTACGTAAGTCTCGTTACGCCTTATCGCGTCTACGTGGTGCGTGCGTGCGCGTGTAACACGTAGATCTACGTAACCGGGTAACCAAGTTGCCGTACGGATCCGTTCCAGGGCGATCCGTTGCGGTTCAACGCGGTGGAACGACGCGTCGTTCGGTCGGGATAATCCCGCCTCGGCGTAAATACCAATCACGATGCGATCGATCTTCCCTCGTGGATATGTCGATCGATAACCATTCGGTTCGTTCGTTTCTTTTTCTTCTTCTTTTTTCTCTCGGTGGAGCTTATCGTTTTTAGATTCGCGGAGAGTCTCGTCTTTTTCGAGGCTAGTCGTTCGTTCTCGATTTTGAAGACGTTTGAGAAGGAGATCGTTTTTTTTTGGTGATATGAGATTCTTTTCGTGATGATTTCGAATCTTGACCGACAGATATCAAATAAGCGAGTGAATCGGGCATTTTTAGAAATTTTACTAATTCTCTTGATTATAACTTTGTCAATCGTCTAAATTAAAGATAGTTCTTTGGTCCTTTACGACAAAATTTGCCCAGTGAGCCCTCAGGTTCAAACGGTTAATCGCCGTGATCTTGATGGAATCGGATGGAATGGAGAGTGACACGCGAGGCACCGACGATCCTATCGTTCGCTCGGATATGCGTAGGGAACGAAGGTACTGCGGCCGACTTTAAAGCGTCTTTGCGTAAACGCCGCCGCAGCGAATCGAACGACGCGTCTAACGCACGAACGACTTCGAGCGGAGCCAGTCGAGTGGATCGAACGTCGTCCGTCGACTCTCCCTCGCGGACTTTTCGATTCTAGAACGAGGAGCCCGCGTCACCTTCGACTCCGTCCTGCTTCGTCGATCCTTCGATCGTCGTACCAGACCTTCCGCGTTCTGTACGGGCAAATTCGGAAGCGAATCATCGAAAAAGCGCACGCGATGATCGCACAGAGACCTGTTAACACGTTGACTGCTGCGCGCATTTTACGTGGTTTGCGCATGAATTTTCTATGATGCGATGCACATTATTTGTATATTGAAATATTATTTACAACAGATAAATTAAGTCGTTTAATCGTGTTTAATGCACCGCTTGTTTATAAATTCACTGATGTTATTGAAAAAAGTGCCACGAAAAAATATTTCAATTCCCGACTTTAGGATGGAATTAGAGGATGAAGTTGACATTTCTTCAAAAAATGCCGGGAAAAGCAGGAGATGTAAGACGATTTTGCAAAGTGGTGACATATTGTGCCAATTGTATTGGTTCATCTTTCTTCGCCTAGAGTGCTTCGGTAAGATTCATCGCAGCATGCTCAGATAATACGTATATCTTTCACGCGTTAATAAAATTATTTTTATGTATTCTATTTGGCGTTAGTTTGTTCGAACTATTGTAGTAACAATGATATCATTGAAAAAGCACCAGCATCGATATTTATCTGAATTACGTATTATGGTAACGTGTTAACCCTCTTAGTGCTTCCTTCTGCAAAGGGTAATTTGATAAAACGCATGACAATATTGGGAAGAACAGTGTTACGAAATTATTGTTCTTCGTATTTATATGCGGCCAATATAACAAGTTACAGCGCTTTTAACTATGGTCTACGCACGAAGCGATAAATAGGCCGCGAAGAGAACGACTCGCGTCAATACGAAGAGAAATAATAATCTAATAAAGTATCTACGGATAATATTACGCGGTTCTTCGACCGTGATTTCAACGATGGCGCAGGAGAAACTACTCTGGAACTCGGTTGCTAGCCGGAATCGAGTGACCGAGGAATCTATCCGCCAAGATCAGTCGGTATAGGGACCGATCTTGAAACGCCTCGCTTCGAGACGTCGCCTGGACAACTAGATCGATTCTTATCGAAGACGACGCGACCAAAGATTTTTCCTAGCGGTCGAAGACGATACCGTCGAGCCTCGAAATAAATTCCACGTCTTCTCTTGCACGATTCACCGCGAATAGCGCTTTCGTCGCGTCCCGAGAACATCGTCCGATCGAACTGTGCCGCAAACGATTCTACGATCGTTCGTTTCTCAAGGAGCAAACGCGATAATCTCATCGACATTTAAATTTGATTTTAACGAGCGTTGCTCTCTCTGAAGAAAATTCTCACCGGTTCGAGAGATTCCATCGGACGTTCGTCTTTCTTATTGCCGTTAACTAAGGAGGAAGACGAACGCGCCAGCTTACTTTCGCGTCTAACGAGAACCGACAAGCGAATTCATCATGCAACGAGGGCACGCGCAATCGGGGGAAGACGTTTTTCCACGACTTCGTCTTCCATCTCGTTCGCTTTCCTTCGGCGAGCTTGGAGAAGCCAAGTCGACGATCTTTTCCTACCTTTCCTTCTCCACGGGAGTCGCGACAGCGACAGGAAAGTCTTCCGTGACGGCGTTGACGGCAACGCGCCTCTTCCTTCCGGCAGCCAGCGCGGTCTGACAGTGACCTCCTTGTCTCCCCGAGGATATCGAGTATCGGATGTCGAGTGGTACGATGTAAATAAAACACGTGGGCACGCCGCATCGGTGTCACTAGTACGGTATCGGCGCACTTGCAACCCCTTTTTCGAGTCGTGGCGAAGCCATGTTAACGCACCCGACGACAATCGTGAATCTAGTTTACTCGAGTTCTTAAACGCTCGACCGACCGACCGAACGCCGTTCTGGAAAGGAGTCTCGCGACAAAATTGTGTCACGAGATGCGCATCGGCTCGTTCTACGACCGTTTTTTAGATCGAACGGAAAAAGTGAAACGCTAACGAATCTCGAGTCCAGTCGAGTCGAATCACTCGACAAATCAAGCGAATTATGAATCGCTCGATGGTCTACGAATTACCAAAGAGCGTGATGCGTTTGGATTTTTTTAAATGGAATACGCGACTTTGCTTCGTTTCTGGCATTCTGGAACGAATGCTTTAAGATCCTTCGAATGATAAGATGCAGTACAAAATAACTTCTATCGTCCTTCTCTCCTTTCGTTCGAAGGAGCATCGAGATATTAGAATAACGAAAAGGTTATAATAGAGGGGTTGCAGTCGATCCAAATCCCGTTTGTATGGGAGAAACTTCGTATTATTTTAACAAGATCATGGAAATAAGCGTAATGGAAGACCCACGACAAGTTATTACTGCGATATTTGTCCCGACAAGTTAAATGAGCATCTCTCGACAATAATTTTTATAAAATATCAAGAAATAAATATATTTATCGCAAGCTTAATATTTAAAGAAAATTTCTTTTTTTTAATGTATTTAATAGGTTAATTTGTGAGTGAATCACTTTAATTATCATGAATAATTTCAAATTAACTGTAAGAAGCTCGTCACATGTTCGACAGCAAGGTTAGCCTTCGAGCGTACGTCTGACATGCCGATATCTTCTAGATGAATCATGCTGGATTTCCATCCGGTCGTTTATTATTTTTGCTAGAAAATGTGTCATTATTGTAAACTGCAAGGTAATATATAAATGATTTTGTACATCACCTATAATTATGAAAGCGATTCGTTTCAATCGACGAAATACAACTTTCGTACGAACCTCTACTTGCCCTACAATTTTTTTATTGGCTGATAATCGGTATGGACGCCACGTGTTAACTCGGCCCACGTTGAATCGTCATCTGTTATTTCCGCGCAAAAAGAAAACATTGCCGTAATATGTAAATTAATGTCGTCATTCTTACAAATCACTAATGATTAACAAGGTAGCTCGAACGGTCTCGACGTGTTAGGAACATTTTTATCCGCCATTAGTCAGCACGCGCGTGTTCTAATCCGAACTGCGCGATGTTCAACGTTCAACAGGACCGTTGATCCTTCGATGTCACGCGCGTAGAATTCTATCTATTATTTCCTCAGAAAAGTAGCACTGTCCTGAAATGCAAAGTAATATCGTATCGTCATCCTTCCGAACCACGAAGAACTCTCGAAGCGTTGCTAAAATTTTTAATCTATCGTCAGTCGACGTACTAACTCGAAGAACGTATTGTTCAATGTTCAACAGAAATATCGTCGTCCATCAGAACCACAAATGATTAACAACTTAACGCGTTAAATCGACAACTTATACAGTTAGGTCTCAACGTATTTGTTTTGTTATTTCCTTATTACAATAAACATGTGCGATCTATTAACGATGTAGCATTCAGCAATTTTGATGGCCTGATACAGGACGTTGATAGGGATCAGAGCGGGTGTCCAATGAAGTCCGACTCCAGTAGTTCGTGCGTAAAGGACCTCGGCATAGGAAAATTTTCCATCGACTGTCAAGATGAGCATGTGTTAACTCAAACAACTAGTTAGTTGCCATTCGACAGAACCGTTGGTTCTCCAGTGAACTTCGGCTGAATTTCCTCTATTATTTCCATGGAAAATAAAACATAATAACAGGAACCACCACTAGAAAACGCGTTATATCGACAACCTAAACGGTTGGATCTCGAGGCATTTTCTTATTTCTTTATTACGATAAACACGTTGGATCTATTATCGATATAGCATTCAGCAACTTTCCACGATCCAAGCGATTGAAACGTAGAAAATTGTCGGTCTCTAGGTCGGTCTGGGCGAGCAGCGCGCACTCGTCGATTCTGACAAGAAAACCTTCGAGCGATGGAGTTCCTTTCGTATGGTGGGTGCGCGTACAACCTCCGTCGTCGTCGTCGTCATGAGTCACTTCGCTTGTACCAAGCGGCATAAATCGTAGCTACGTTAGATCGAGCCGCGATCTCGAGCGGCCAGGTTTGCGTCATCGTCAAAGCAACGTACATACGCGTTTATGATCGGCGGCAATCGATCGCGACAATCGCGTACCTACGCGAACGCCATTTTTCGAGAGACACCGCGATGAAAATTCCGCCGTGGCTGCGTAGATAGACTCGAGATTTTCACGTTGGTCGATGGTAATCGACGTCGCGATTACGAGGAAGATTCCGAGTTACGAGGCGATAACGACGTCCCACCGAGGCGACGTGACGCACGCGCGTACGCGTCTCGCATACCGAGAATCGCAAGCGCACGATCGAAGACGCGTGTCGCTGCGCGATCGAGGACCAAGAAAGGTCTCCTAGCAGGCATCAGATAGCGCGCGAGCGGACGTTTTTCTTTTTCGAAAGCCAACCGACGCTTTTGTTTTCTCGTTGTTTTCTTTTGTCTCGAGAGCTCGGTTGTGTCAACACGTCGTTGCGGCGTCGAACGAGTCTCGAACGATTACTTTTCTCGTGACGGGCGAATTCGGAACGGCTGAGATTCGCCTGGCGTAAAACGTTGACGTTCGATGTGTTGACGTTACGCTAAGTAAGTCGAACGGTCTGATTTTTCCAACGACCGAGAGGAAAAGACGCGACGCAATTACGATCGTGCGGTGCGCGATTTGTGGATGAATTTAATGCAAGAGCATCGGAGTGCGTCGCCGTGGTAGCGCGACGATGGTTCTGCTGCTCGCTGGTAGGCGCGTCGGTGCGAACAATTTTCGCGAGGGGAGCAACCGCGGTCGTTTTTCGTCGGCGCTTTGCATAAACACAGTACATGATTTTCCAGGAGGATCGTCCATTCGTATGGCAGAAGTTTGAGTGCGAAGACGCGAGACTCGTCACGTAGTTAGGTATGCAGTTTGATGCTCGTACGGTAACTGGCAAATACATTCTATAATTTTACGATCGCGTGATGTAAGAATTTTCATTCCGCCTCGTTATACCAACGGAAGATTCTTATCGAACGGGTGTGAGGCTTCTTTCGATCGTTCGTACGTTCCGTGGACGCTCGTCCACTCGTCTGCTGCGTCTTTTACGCGACACTCGCACGCGTTCACACGTACGACGAGAAATAAAATAAGTAACGCATCGAAGTCCGTTCGTTCCTTACAGCTTACTCGCGGCACGTCGATTTAAAAGCGGTCTCTGCTTGCCGTTCGCCTCTCGAGAATCGTTCGAAGCGTCCATGAATCCATCCCTCTCTTCAGAATCGATCTCGGCGCTCGCGGTTCCTCTTGGGTCCTCGCGCAACGTGCTCTTACGCCTCGAAACTTGCGAATCTGGTTTTTCTCGGTGCGCGACTGGACGCATTAGCATTCGTCAGCGATTATGCGAATTCTCGAAGCGGCCGTGCGAGTTATCCTCTCTTTTCTTCGATCGCGGCCTCGTGTCAACGTACGATCGCGCGCCTACACGCGCGAGTCGCCTCGAAAGGCTCGCGTAAAATCTATAGGAGTGTGAGAGTCGCCTTCGCTCTCGTGGGACGACGATTCCAGAATCCCTGAGCGTTTTAGCTTTTAGGCGGCGCTCGACGATGGCCGAGGACGTCGCGCAAATTAAACTCGTACGAGAATTCCTCCCTCCATTTTCCTCACCTTCGTTTCGAGAATGTTCTCTCTTCGTAACTTCGATACGTGATTACCGTACGAGCGCGATACTGACGCTTGCTTTTGATATTATTATCGCGCGTGTAAGATATTCCGCGTTCGACACTGCACGGAAGTTATCTCCTACGCGAGAGGGGAAGGGAGGGGAAAAGGACATTACGGAGGTCGCTTGACGCCTGGCTGCTACTACGAATCGCGCGTTAATAAGAATTTTGCATTCCGCGACGGACGCCGGTCCATTAGAAGAGGCGATATCGAGCAAGGCTGCTCGTAATTTTTGGACGTACGCCAAGATAGACGCGCTTGCCTTGAACGCGCCTTCGTAATAACAGCTGCGCGGTATCTACTTCTTGGAAAATAAAGACGAATTTATTCTCGCTGTAACGATCGTCCAATCGCTCCTGTCGATCGTGATGTTAGGTCTACTGGAAAGTTCTATCGGATTATGTCACTTCTAGTTGAACACCGCATTTATATTATGTCGTGCGTTAAATGTTAATTGATGTATCGAAAATGCGTTAGTTTTTTAAATTCAAAAACGGACTGAACTTTTCGGCTGATCTAATGCAAGCTGGATATATCAGATCTACCGGAATGTTCCATCGAAAATGTCATCTTAATTTTCAACATCGATCCTTTCGACCATTATATTTCTACGTACGTGCTCGATGTATAGACGAAATCACATTGTCCAGCAAATATTAATTAATGTATGGAAAATGTATTGCTTTCTTTTAATTCAAAAACGGGAAGAATTTTCCGGTAGACCTAGTACAAGCTGGATATATTAGATCTACCGGAAAGTTCCGTTAAAATATCATCCTAATTTTCAACATCGACTCTTTCGACCTTTGCATTTCTAGGTACGTATTCGATGTATAGGCGAAGAGGTGGTTAGAAACGATGGAAATTATATCGTCCAATAAATGTTAATTAACGTATCGAAAGTGTATTAGCTTCTTTAATTCAAAAACGGAGTGAACTTTCACGTGGACTTGGTGCAATTAGTAACATGCGATGTTATTCGAACTAATGGCAAGTATCGACGCGAAGTTTTTCGTGAATACAATGGGGGATCCTGTCGAAACTCGATGACGTAGCATCTGCCACTACGGATGTCGTTACCTCGAATGGAAAGTTCTACAATAAGATGCGCAGGCCTAAAACGACCGTATTTTAAAGACTCGCACTTTGTCGACGCTTTGTTCACCCGAAACATTTCGCCAGGTATCATTCGACTAGGGTCAGAAAGACGAGATGTCTGGAGACAAAACTGAGGGTCACGTCCGTTCCCTTTTCATTCGGCCGCGTACGCTCGGCTTTTAACCAAGTGCCAGGAACCTTAAGCCGCTTTAACAGCCAGTTTCCATTTTGGCCAGAGGTCGACCAAGGAAGCGCAAGAAAGGCCTCGTCTGTTTTAAAATTCTCAATGGCGACTAGATCGCGAGGTTTGAAAATCCATCGTCATGCCAAAAGAGAAAGATCCTGAATTTTTCGTTGCATAAAGGCATTAGAAGGCATTCGAGTCTGTCTGCTGCGTGAAACTAATTTTACGCTTCGACGTCGGCCCTTACAGCCGCTATGAACGGACGGAAACTGCAACTGGCACATTTTCTAAGCCTCGCTACAAATCCGTAGCATGCCATTGACACGTTGTTGTAAACCCAGACTCAATTAGTATTTGCTACACAATACCATGCACTAGACACTCGGTCTACAATAGCTAACTTTGCGAAATCACGTGTACGCGAGTGCGGCTGATAACCACTGTCTCGGTGAACTCACGCGTGTGAAACTGGTTGACGATCATTGGCGAACGAACGCGTCAGCCTGGACGTCAAAACGCTAACCCTTCAAGGCGATTCAGAAATTTAAATGCTAGGACTCTATTCGCGGTATTTAATACTCTATAATTCTCTATAATTAGCATTTCGATTTACATTTTCCATCCTTCGATCGAAAGTCATCGCTGTTGAAGGTCGATATAAATGCTACAGGCTTTTTATCCTCCCACTTTACGACCATAATTTTCTCGCAAAATTTTGAAATATGCTCTCGATTCCACGTCTTTGCATTTTTTACTTCTTTCAAAGCATTTTTTGTAGATAACCGTAAAGTTCCAGCAACGTTGGTGGTGGAAGTTATAGTAATTATCAAACCATAGTGAATAGCCTTCGTCAGATAAAGGTTGAACTAGTTCGATGACAGTCGAAGATGTCTTGTTAACTTCTCGTATTCGAGAAGCCAAGGCTAACCATATTACATCGGATGATAAGTTCCCGGTCTCAAAATAATGCCCGATAATGCAAAATAAAGCCTGCACGTTTCTTTGATATATTTAGAGTGTCGGCTATCTCTAGTATCTACACCTTACGATTTGTTAAAATAATTTTGTAGACTTCTTGATGTTTTCTGATATCCCCACCTCTTTTGGCGACCAGAGCGTGCCGCATCATCGGCGTTCGTACGACCACGTTTAAATTCAGCAAACCAGTCAATAATGGTTGATTTCCCTGGTGCAGACTCCAGATAACACTTATCAAGCGAAGCTTTCGTTTCAACGGCGTTTTTTCCCATCAAAAAGCAATGTTTTATCAACACACGAAATTCTTTTGTTTCGCTAAAACCATTGTAACTTTTGA
>JAITYT010000541.1:1331659-1345571 GCA_025433975.1 Liostenogaster flavolineata
TGAACACGCGGGTAGAAAATCGAGGAAAGGAAGATGGAAGACGCGGAGAAAGTCAGAGGGAAAAAGACAGATCGTGAGGACGAGACGGAGTATAAAGAGAAAAAGAGAAAGAAGGAGAAGGAGGTGGGTCACGAAGAGTCCGTCCTGGTATTCATGTAGGTATCGTCGAGGAACTGGCCGACGCATTGGCGCCACCGAAGTATTTTATGCATGCCAGATGAGAGTACTCGTCTCCGATCTGACGTCGAAGTCGCTTACGATACACGCAAGGAGGAGTCGCGCATCGTCCACTCGTTTTCGTCTCGTATCCGAGTGTATCTCGAGTCTCTTCTCTCCCGTGCTCTCTCGCGCCTCCTCCACTGTCACGAGATCGGTGACCATCGTTAAGAGGAACCGTTTTCGGCTTCGATTGCGCAAGACTCGTCCTTTTTTCTCCGTGTGCCATCGGGTCGACGTCGAAGATCGCATCGGGATCGTGCGTCCCCTAACCGTTGGATCCTTGGCTACGAGTCGCGCGATAACGTCGATACTTGCCAATTTTAATTACGTATCGACACTTTGACTGTCACGTTGGTCGTACGTGACCGGCCACGGTGGACATCAGTGACCGGAGCGCTTGAACTACTTACAATAAACAGTGCACTTTAGACATAACCACGAATTAGAAGATACTTTGAAGTAAGAAGATGGCCGATTAAAGAATTAAACATTTTTATTGGAACACCGAAAATAAAAGATTAATTTCTGTAAAATCTTGCATCTAGCGGTACGTTGTGTTAAAACATTTTAAACATAAATGTGTCACCTTTTTGGTCTGATTTTTAGCAATTTTAAACAAATGCTTTTTACTGATATCTAACTAATGCGAATGTTTTGTTCGCTTGTTGAAGATAAACGCTCCACAGAGTAAGAATGTCGCCTTATATCATCAATTTATTATTATTTTGCCATTATATGTTTTGAATAAAAAAGATACTCTCGTGGCATCCTGAGCGAAACATGCGATTTCAGCGTGGAAGTCAAAGAGTTAATCGTCATCAACGTATGGATTGTGTTCTTTCCAGCCACGTCACAACTTGGCATATTCTCTTACATCGACGGACCACGGATATTACGAAATATCGAACATTTGGAATTTTAAATATTACGGTAAAACGTACGTCGGACGTAGAGAAATTTTTACTCGAACGATTGTCGAATACATCGCGTATTCGTCATGCGTAGACGGGGAGTCGCGTAATAAAGGAACCAGCGTTCCAGTTTGGAAAGTAGAGGAGCTCTCGAGAAGCTGTCGTTGCTCGCAAGGTGGCGAACGAGCGTCCTAAATCAAGGCGCTAAGAGCGCATTCTTTTCTCGATTTAAAGACGTTGCAACGGCGAGGTACCTCGTCGTCTTTACGATTTTGATAGCTCGAAATCGAACCGCGCCCACTCGATTATCACGATCGTCGTTGCCACGTCGAAATGGGGAGAAGTCTTCCCCGAGTATAATTGAAGTCGCTGTCTCTTGATCCCACGCGATAGCAGTGTCGACGATGCGCTCGATCGATCGAAGAACGGTAAGAATCCAAGATTTCGAGGACGCGTCGAACCGCTCTGACTCATCGCCTCCTAGCCTCCACCTTCTCTCGAGATCGGTCCGGCGCGATATTATTTAACCCTTTGAGTGCCATGTAGAATTTCCTAATTTCATGCGAAAATCGCCAAGCTATTTTACAGAGAAATACAGAAAATAAAATGATTATTTTAAGATAAATTATGAATCATTTAATTTTCATTTACATTTACAGTGTTCCAAAATAGAGTCGCTCAGGGTGACGCCGATACTTTAACGAAAATTTACCAACGTCGCTGCGAGCGACGTTGGCACTTAAAGAGTTAAGCATCCAAAAAACGTCTTCAATTTCTGCCCTAACGCGACGTATATTAATCCTTTACGATAATTTAACGATAACGACGACGATTAAGATCAAAGCGAACGTCACGTTTCGCTCTTTCTTCGCGAGACGACGTTCGAACGACTCCGACTCACCGCACGACGCCATTCGTATTTAGATCCACGTTTCTCGAAACTCTCGGCCAGGGCCGAGAAAGAAAACGGAGTTTACGAGACCCCGGTCGTTGCGCCGCGCAGGCGCCTTCGAGGCCTACGACGCTCGTGTGTATTCGGATGACTCAAGTTCTCACGTGATGCGCGGAATCCCGAGCGGTCCGTAGACCGATCCCTGACTCACCGATTCGAATCTCGAGGGAGCCCGTAAATTGAGGACGAATGCGCGCATTCGAAGAAGTTTCGTCGACGAACAGAGGATGGATGACGGGAGAAGGAGGGGGAGGTGGAGGTGGAGGTGCTCACTTCCGGTTGGTTCGGATGCCATCGCGCTGAATCATTGGACCCGGATGACGAAGACCGCGATTCTCGGGAGCCGACGAGGCTGGAGAAAGAAGAGGATAACTTGGCGAGCAAGAGCTCAGCCGGCAGTCGCCTGATGATGGGGCGTGCGGTGGTTTAGTCATAGGGAGCGATTTTAGACGGTCTGACTTCTCGTCGAAGGTCTTTGTGTCGCTACGACTACGTTGCGAGGTTTACCCACAACGCTATGGCGATTATGATAAATAAAATCAATGCAAGGCAGCTACGACGATCATTGAGTCACGTCGCATCTTTGGCCAGTCTCGAGGTCGCCTCATTGTTCTCACGAAGACGACGCGTCTCGTGGTAGACGCGTGTTGTTGACTTCCTACCTTTTTTAAATGTCAACGTTATCAGTTCAAGGGCCTTGCCTTGTTACGATTATCAGAGGAAAATCGGGGCGATTGCTAGGTTTACCACAACTATCAGCATTACGAATGCCACGACTATGATGACTGTGATAAAATAATGAAGGTAAGATGACTACGATAATCATTGAGTCGCATCGCATCTTTGGCCAGTCTCGAGGTCGCCCTATTGTTCTCTCGAAGATGACGCGTCTCGTGGTAGGTGCGTGTCTTTGGCTTGCTACGACGTCTTGGATTATCTACGACTACACAAAGAAGACTAGAATTGAAAACGACCGTAGCCACATTGTCTGTTTGGCAGAGTTCACAAAAATCATTGTTATCGATCTTTTACGACTGTGAGAGGATTTTAGCGAGGATTAAGGATTCGTCAGAGACAAAAGCATCAGCTACGACAACTACAGCAAAAAAGACTAAAACGATAAGGACAATCGTTAGATCGTGGTAGCCATATTGTTTTCTCGAAGTCTAAGCGTGTCGTCTGCTGGATAGCGTTCAAAAAGATCATCGTTATCGATCTTTCGTCAAAGGTCCCTGCATTGCTACGACTATGAGAGGACTATCGCGAAAAACACGAGGATCATCGTGGTTAAGTGCATTACGACGACAACTACGATGAACAAGACAACGACGACGATCACTAGGATAACGGCCATCTTTCGGTTGCATCGCATCTTTGCACAGTTCCGCAGTGGCCTCATTGTTCTCTCGAGGACGTCGCTTCATCGTGGACGCGTGCCACCGACTCGCTACCGTGCACGGATGTCAACGATATCCAAGCGGAGGAGCGCGGTTCGGCCGTTCCGCTTTGCCGCCTTTCATTCGCGAGCCGCGTGCTGTTCGCTCGTTACGACGTCGCGTTATCGCCGATGGAAAGTGTTGCGCTATTGTTGCGCTCCCTCATATACAATAACTTCGTTCAAACTCGATCGATCGTGATTCTCCATCATCTAACGACCGTTGCTCTTTACCACCACCACCACCACCACCACCACCACCACCACGACCTCGACGAGTGTCGATCGAAATCGATTCAAAGTATCGAATCGACGGATGCACGGCTACGATTCGATCCTAAAAATATCGTACGATCGATCGACACTTTCGAACTCGGGGGGTTAAATTAAATCCCGTAGTCAGTCTTGGAGACAATTTCGATAGTATCGAAATGCAAACTGCGAAGTTGTAGAGGGTGAGGGCAATGTTAACTCTTCGATTGCCAGACTGTTTTACAGAATTATCACAAAACGAAAATGATGATATATTAATAATATACGTTAAATACAACATATAGTATGACAATATAAATTAAGCTTATAAATTAGAAAATAAATTTATATTTATAGCTTTCGAAAAAAGAGTCGCCAGCACTTAAAGTGTGAAGTCCAGCTCCGAGGTTGCAGTCGATTTAATAATTAATAATCCGGAGTCTGCAAGCGATTCTATAATAATCCTACTTCGGTATTTTATAGTCGATCTCCACGAAGTACCACTTATCGATTTCGTCGGTCTTTATTCTCCAAGGTCTCGCGTACAACTTGCTTATCGCATGGCCGCGCGGTCATCGTCTGGCGCGCAGCGGATAAAAGCGCATCGTTATGCGTCGCGCTTACTTATTGTATTTCTGAAACTCGATATTTAATGGAATGGACGTCCATTCCGGTAAAAGGCTACAATTCATAATTAAATCGTCCGTGCGAGAAACGTTTTCCTACTTCGGACGAACATCGCGATTCGAAGCGACGCACGTAAGTTCTTGGCCAACGAGAGTCGCTCGCACGCGATACAAGCTCCATTAAATTCGAAGATATTGGAGACCCGAGCGTTATTATAATACATTACAAACTAAAGGAAACGTTCCGGCGATTGAGATAACGTCGTGTAAAAATTATCAGGCATCGAAAGGTTAAAACGTTGCCTCGATCCGCGATGGCCGGTATCGAGGCAACCTTCGAAATGTCGATCGAATATCCCGATACGTATTATTTGTACGACTCGTACTATCCGCCTGGGTGATTCGGATATCTTCGTACACGCAAACGAGAGAGGAACAGCAGCAACCACGCGGCTCGACCTTCGATGTACGGACGGTCGAAGCCCTATAACGTTCATCGGATCTTAACGGCAAATAGCTAAATTCCATTTGTTAGGAATTCAGCCATTCCGTTTCCACGGCAATGCGTGGAAAGGAGAGAACGAGCCGTGCGAATCGGCGCGAGAGTAAGTCTCGGCAAGGCGTTTACGTACGCGGAACCATTTACGCGAGATGACGCGTGCTAAGTCGAACGGATCTCCGTGAGATCGCATTGTTAAAGTCGTGCCAGCTCGGACGCTCTCGCTGGTACGAGGAGCAACGAGAAGAGACTCGAAGGAGCGAATGGAGGAACACGAGGTACACGAGCGCCGGAAGCGCACACGTACGTAAATACGTCGCTTGGTACGCGCACGAAGCGACTAGACGCGTCATTAGGTGCGACATTACCGGCTCTACGTAGGACGTTTAGGTCGTCGTTTCGATAACCATCGGTCTCTCACGACACCGAGGCCCTCGCGGTGCTTGACGACGCTTGGCCACCTTCGAGAGAAAAAAAGAAAAGAAAGAAAAAAGAAATAGAAAAAAAGATAAAAAAAAAGACGAGCGATACAACGGGTGGCGCGCACGCTCGTAGACGAGGAGGTCTAGAAGGTCGTTCCTTGACCTTCCGCGTGCTCTCGCCGGGTCCTGTCGCCTTCTCGAGTTCGTTGATCCCGTGCTGCTGTGATCTTCGTCGTCGTCGTCGTAAAAAAGATGGCGAGGGCGAGAGAAGGAAGAAGAAAGAAGAGCGCGGAGATACGGCGTCGTAGCATCGTGAATTTCACGAAACGAGACTAATCGGGAATTTGGCGTTCCGAGCGAAGTCGAAGGAGCTCTGGACTCTCGCTACCGCGATGAGATCGCGCGCCTTTCGAGAGGGAAAAAAAGAGGAAGGAACGCGGAGCAACGGCCGACGGACGGCGATGCACGCCGTTGCTCGCTCCTCTCGCTCGTCGGTCTTCTTGCTTTCGTCCCGCTCGCCCTTCGCCGCTCGTCGATCGCCTTTTTGTCGCGCGACACCGCGCGACTCGCTTTTAATTGGACGGACGTACGAATATCCCTTACGATCGGCGGCGGGCTTCGAAATAGCCGGAGCGTGACCCGAGACTCGCCGGAGGACGTCAATTAGAAACGAGAGATCGTCAGGCTTACCGGACTGCTCGTGCGGAAAGGCTCGTAAATTTAAGCTGCGATGTGTTTCGCAAGTCACTTTCGTCTCTCTCGCTATCTCCGTCGTTCTGTCTCCCGTATCGCCACTCGACGTACACGTACTTACGATCGACGATGCGACGATAACGAGATGGAGGGAGTACCGACGCGTGAAAAACGCCTCTCGAAGCCCAATGACCGCGTCCCTCCTGCCTCTCCGCTCACCGTGCATCGTTCGACGTGCCTGTCGAATTATCGTGCATTCGTGTCCCGCCTTCCTCGCGTAAGGGAGAAAGGACCAAATAAATATTAGATCTACCAGAAATTTTTGTCGTTTTTCAATGAAAAGAAACCAATACGATAGTTCCCAATTACCTGTGCCAATTTTCGATAGTTTTTTTTTGTATTATATTATATTTAAAATTAGTATTTACGGAATTGTATAATTTTTACGATTGCTGATCATCTCTTCTCGTATATATATCGAGTACGTACATAGAAATGCAATGATCGAAGGAGTCGATGTTGAAGTTCGTAATGGCATTACGTGACGGAACTTTCCGGTAGACCTAATAAAATTTGCCTCGAGTCAAGGGAAACGATCGAACCGCTATCTTCGTTTTGAGGAAACGTTCTCGATGACGGACGTAAAAATAGCGAAATGATTCTGCTATTTAGCGAACACACGCACGACTTCGGTAAGAATGTTTAGTTGAAAACGCGACTACCAATCGCGTAGGTACTGGAAACGTCGCAACGCTTGCGAAAGACCGAGCAAAGAAGGCTTCAAGATCGTTATCGCCTGCAGTTGCGTCTCTGGGCGAACGCGTTCGTTTCTCCGAGACACTCTCGTTACCGTCGTTTGCGTGTTTTCCGCGTAGAACGTCTTAACGTCTTAAGTGCGCGCTGTCTTCAGCAATCGGGCCATCGAGTTCTCTTATACGAAGTAATTCTACCGTCTTCCGATTGCGATTCATTATGCCGCTTTTTTTATTACTTTGATTTTTATTGTTTCTAATCATTTTTTGCAACGAATAAAATTTTTTAAAATATTTGGCGATTGGAGAAAAATATAATAAAAAAGATAGGAAAATGATCAGTTATACCTTTGTGTTGCTGTTCGTCTGATATATTGTTGGTATAAATTTAATATAATTATATCACAATTAACTATATTTATATAAATTTACTGTAATAACATTTGAGTCTCAAAGGGTCAACGAAGAAACAATGTCGAAAAATATCGAACATCGGAATAACGCTTGCAATTGTTTACGAGCAGAACCGTTTAAGCGAAACGATAGCACTTGTCTTAACTTTCGGCTTTATTTTTGTGGCCGATGGCTATACTATTTAATATTTTTATTTTATTGTATCGAGCTCAACTAAGAGCCCTGTAGACTGCAGGATATTATATTTTATCCAAGTTCAACAATCCGTCTTATTGATCGTGGTACGACTGAGTTGATATTGCATGTGGGTGACTACAGTCACCTGCCGTGAATAAGTGGCATCTTGTGGCGTGTGACTATAATCACCCGTAGTAGTGAAAACGTTAATATCGCGTGTCGGCCGAAGGATGACGCTTGGACTCGTTAAGTCGGGAATAAGACGACTTCGAAGCGTCTTCTTTACGTACTCGAACAGTTTCCGAACAACGAAAAAATACGTTGACGTGCTAAATCGCTAACTATCGATGTACTCGCGTTCGAATAAAATGGCACGCCTAGTAACTTCATTTTTTTTCTTTTGTTCCAGGTACGTCAAGCTCGTTCGCGTTCACTGACGATGACGAATTCGTTTCTAAGCTAGCTGAGAGGTAACGTAGGCCATTGAACGTAGGTGGTAGAAACGGAGTGGCGTTTGGTTCGACATCGACGGAGATTCGCCTTGCGAGCCTTCGTTCGATCATGACAGGGAAGATCTCCTCCCGTAAAGTTGTCAGAAAATCTTTGATTTCTACGATAGAACGTTCGTTCTCGCTCGATTCATACGGCGGCACGATTTAATCGCGTTTTCTCGGTTCGACGCACCCAACTATTAATAGTACCTCTCTCGGAATCGGAATGTGATTCAGGACTTTCACTGTCACCTCCTCGCGTGATGCCCGTAGACACGCGAGCGCGACTCGTTCTCTCTACGCACGCTCGTAGGCGTGTCTGCTCCGCTCCCTCCTTTCCCCTCCGAAGCGATCTTTCTCTCGCGTGTTCGCGCCCTCCTTTCCTCCTCGACTTACACTCCGATCGTCATCGTACGTATCTGCCTCCCTTTCTTTCGACCCCTTTCCCTACCGAGCCTTATTTTTCTTCGGAAACGATGCATTCGACAGCGCTACGAATAAGCGCGCGCGGGTGTCCGCTGCGTTTCTGCGATCGCGCGCGTCTATTTGTGTCACACCGATGGAGTCGTGATGTTATCCGATCGCGAGGAGTTCCCCTTTTCAAGCCGTCACTCGTTAAGCCTCGCTTTGCGTCGATTCGCCGCTGAATAAAGCGATTAATTAGAATCGCCGACGATGGCCGCCGAGAGGCGAAGGCATAACAGTCGCTTCGTAACGAAAGAGCGGACAGAAGGAGGGCCGCGATCGGGTTCCTCGACGTCGACGAAATCGCGCGGGATAAGAGCGATCTTTCGAGACGAGGGCAGAGAGTCGTACCTTCGTTCGTCATGGGACAATAGAGACCTCCTACTTACGAGAAATATATGTACGACCGTTGGAATCGTGGGCGACGACCCACGCGTCTCATTCCGCATTCTCAACGCGGAAAACGACAAATCGCATCGCGTATTATGTGATCCATTATAACGTTGGACGAATAATACCGACTTTTCGATGTGGGAGCGCGCTTCGCTCGGCGCACGCGAAAACTAGGAGAAAAGCTTAAAAATCGGTCGACAAATGCGAAAACTAGGAGAAAAATTTTAAAAACGGTCAGTGTACGCGAAAATTAGGAGAAATGCTTAAAAAGTGCTAAAAGTGCGTATGCTAAAACTAGGGAAAAAATTTAAAAATTGGTCGACAAACGCGAAAACTAGGAGAAAAGCTTAAAAATCGGTCGACATACGCGAAAACTAGGAGAAAAACTTAAAAATTGGCCGACATACGCGGAAACTAGGAGAAAAATTTAAAAACGGTCAGTGTACACGAAAATTGGGAGAAAAGTTTAAGAAGTGGTCTGCGTACGCGAAAACAAGGAGAAAAGCTTAAGAAATGGTCAACGCGTCCGTTGACGCGTTAACTGTTATGGGGGTCAACGGGACCCGTGCGCGAGGTCGTGAGAATCATTCTGCACCGGTAAATTAATACGTCCGTCGTACACTGATTATACGCCATTTAACGATACTTCGTGTCTATCCGTATATTAATTACGACGAGATGCTGTTTCACTGATTCTAGAGTCGCGCTAGAACGCGCTGTAATTTCTCTATGGCGTTCCAATTGCGAGACACACGAGATCGATTAGAATCTAGGAATGAAGGACTCCGAAACGATCCTCTTTACGAGATGAATCCGTTCTACCTGCCAATTTTGCTCGACCTCTCCATGGCGGAATCTTCGTTCATCGTCGGGCGTCTTCGTTTCCTCCAACGAGCCGAGCAAACGTCGCTCGATCGTATCGCCGTACATAATCGCGTCATGAGTAACAAATAGGCCGCGTACCTCCACGATATTTATCATACGCTCTCGAACGCTCTCCGGATGCCGAGGAATGACTCTTGCGTTCTACGACGTCGCCCTTTCGCGCCTTTCACGAGAGTGGCGTACTTCGACGTGGGAGCATCGCGTGCCAGAGCGTCGTTTCGTTTCGTTCGACGTTTCTCACCTCGCGAATCGTGGCACCCGCGACGACCGATCGATCGGTAAATTTAAGGTCTCGCCCGAGAACCGAAGGAAGAAGAGACACGTACAGCCGTCGACAAAATTACCACCGGTCCGTTCCACTTCGATTATTTTTTTCTTGGGCTTTTAACACGTTGGTCGCCACGTCACTCGTATCAGAGCGACGGCTATGTTTCCGCGGGGTTTCGTCGTCCTTAAACGGATGACGCTCTTCTTCGTCCAATTAAAACAGGATTTTGGAGGTAATTTATAGTAATTCTATGTGTAACACAATTACAGTGAGTGTACGCAAAATAAAAATATTTAAATTTTGTTTAAAGTATTATATAACATTTTATAAGTTACGACGGTATTCGTTAAAGCATTGTAACCAAATGTTAATCGAGGTGACTGTGGACACTTAGGATAATACGTTACAGTCATTTTTCAATTTTTCTTTACTTCCTGGGGTTTGAGAATTCGCCTCTTTTCATAGATTTGTCTTGTGGGTTTTTTCGAACTTCCAAGTGGTGAGCCGCCTTTTTGTTGTTTCATTATTGTAAGCTGTGACTGCTAATGGTTTTATTTTTGGAAGATGCATTTTTCGATAATAATACTCTGACATTACGGATATCTTTCCATTTCAGCACCACAATGCCACTATGGTTTTCCCGTGATATTATTTCACCTCTTTTCAATGGATGAACCATAACATGTTTGTCCGTACCGTTCCAACAACTTGCGTTTTTAAACTCAACAATTTTACTGTCAATTCGTATTACAAAATTCGTAGTACAAAAGACATGACAAAGACAAAAGACTCCGCGGCGAAGAAACGACTTATACGTACCACACACTCGTTAATAAAAAAAGGTTGATCGAGTAGACGTTGAGTTTTCTCAAACGAAGTAAGAATCACTTCAACAATTTTATTTCAAATTCGCATCTTGTCCTTAGGTTTAACGATCAGAGACAGAAGGAAGCTCGCTCTCGAAAATTTCAAAAATCGAGAGACAAAAGAGCCGACAATTACGTCCGAGTCCGTGGTAGCGGTTGTCGCGAGAATTTCTCCTCCACCCGAGCATCCTCGATTTCGCCGTTGGGTAATACCGAAAGCGGCGGATCGGTGCCGCCGCGATAACGCGTCTCTTCCCTTCGTGTTTCCTGCTACTTTACGATGGCACTCGCGTCGTTGTTCGGCCGCTCGATTTGGATCTGTCGGACTCGTTAGACGGTACCCCGCGACATTTATTAGAACGACTTCTGGTACGTCGCGGTGTAACGCACGGAATCGTCATCGTTCCGTTCTTGGCTGGTTAACGCGTTCCACGAACGCACCGCGACGATAATCCTTTAACGGTGTGGCGATAACGATGACGATAGCGGTAATTCGTTCGTTACGCTCTCGAGGCTACCTTTATTTTCATACGGCAATACCGGTAATCGTCGCTTGACTCTACATCCGTTTTAAAGAGTCTTTTACGAAGGCAGCTACTTCCAACAGATTTTAATGATTTTTCTAGAGACTCCAGGAATGGCCGTTGTAAGACTTCGAAAGGAAGTTCTCAGGTTTACAAGTTTCTTCGCACAGCAAAATTCGCTTCATTTAATAAATATTTTCTATCTTTCAAAGCGAGCCATCGAACGTTGCATTGGAAATATTCATTTCCAATTTATCGATAAATTTTTGTAAATTTTAACAAATACTCCACGGATTGAAGTTTAAAAAACGGGTAGCAATGCCATGCTCGGTATCGATAATTTTTTAAAACACTAAACATCGCTTTTCCGCGTTTCGACCGCTAATACTTGTCGACCACTGATACTTAAAAAATCTCTGATGTAATCTTCCGAGTTAATCCCGTAGAACGGAGAGCCGTGCTTAAAGTGGAAACATTAAGCGCGTGCAATCTTCAGCCAAGTCTTTTGTCAATTTTGTCTCAAAAATAAAAATAGTAATTATAACCATTGCATAATATTAAGCAATATCTTTTTAATAATAATAATTTTTACGAAGTTTTTCAAAGTACATATAATCCAAATTTTGGTTTCATTTCTGTGGCCGGTGACTACTGTCACTCGTTGTATTTAGGTACCATCGTGTGGCGGGTGATTATAGTCATCCGTCGTGTTCGGATAAAATCTTGTGAAAGGTGACTATAGTCATTCGTCGTGTTTAGACAGCATCTCGTGGAGGGTGACTATTGTTACTCGTCGTGTTTAGGTAGCATCTAGTATCGGGTGACTGTATCGAAAGAGTTAACGACCTCGCTGTATCCTAGTCACCGTACTATACAGGCGTAGTTGACGATCGTAGGAAAGAGCGCTGTCTCGCGATTCGAATTCCAAGGTATAATGGAAAATTTCATAACCGAGAAAGGAGGGCTCTTGATTCGCCTCGAAACTATCACGATCGGAACGTGGACTATCCGCGCGTTTAACTACGCAGGCACGTATTCCGCGACGAGAACGAAACGAGCCAATAATACGCCGTCGTCGTCATCGTCGTCATAGTCGTCGTCGTCGGCTGGATAAACGAAAGAATAATGACCGAGGCAATGGCGGACAAGCGGCGTTGCACCCGCGTGGCCCTGATTCGCGCCGATTGGAATTGCGCCCACGGTGTATAATCGAGGAGGGAGCGACGCCAGCCGAAGCGAAGGCGGCACCAGCTAGCAGTTACGCGTATACGAGAAGACGCATTAAGAGAACGACCACGTGCCGACAAGACCGGTGGTGAAAGTATGCATTTATGTATCGCGAATAAGCGCCGCGGCGCGTCCGTACCAGTATTCTCTTTCTTTCGCGCTAAGTATTTTTGCAATCTTTTTTCTTCCGACATCGTAGGAAATCGAAGGGAGAAAGAAGAAAGACGCGGTCGATGCGAGTCATGCGCCACGTCGCGGATTTACCAGATACGCCTTTTAACCCTTTCGTTACGGCGGAAATATTAGGCGCGCCCAATCTTCAGCATTGGAGACCGAGTCTTTTGTCAAAATTGTCCCAAAAATAGAAATAATAATTATAATCTTTAACATAATACCGAGCAATGTATTTTTAATAATATGTTAATATTTTGTATGAAACCTTTTAACCACGGATACACGCATAATTCAACTTTTGAGTTTATTTTCGTGCCGAATGATAGTAGCGAAATGGTTAAATACGAGTTATCTCGCTGCGTATTCTTGGAAATTGTTGAAAAATCGAAGGAAAAACGGAGGAACGCGTAGACCTGAGAAACAAGATTTTACGATAAATCCATTTAATTTTTCGTCAACGCCGAATGTCCAGGAAAAATTCGGAAAAGAAATACGCTTGACAGTGGACTTGAATTTCTAGAATGGATCATACTTCGTTCGATAAAGTTCATTCAAACATAAGAAAAATGTTGTTTGAAATTTACTGCTAAAATCCGCAATACTTTTTCCCCAACTCAATATAATACTTGCGTCGAACGCACGGCGCAAGTATCCCCAGCAGAGCGACTTTGAACGATTCATAGCCTCTCGACGCAACGCGACTATCTCCTACGATACCGATTTTGCAACGAGAGAGTAACGACACGACTCGCGAAAGATCAATTTATTTCGTCGATCCGACACGCGCATCGACAATAGAGATAGGCGCACTCGAGCGTCGCGATTTCGTGGGCAACGTTACACGAACGTAAATACGTACGTACGTACGTACGACCGTGCGATCGATCGACCAGGGAAAAGGTCGTCCACTTCTCAGCCCGTCGCATAAATTTAGCTTCCTTCATAGATACGTCAAAACCTGCGCGTTTCCTCGCAAAAGCGCGTCCAACCACGCCGTGCTACTTTCGATCGACCTGCGCCCTCATTTCGCAATTCTCCCCGTTTTCCTTGAAATATTACGAATCATCGTGCCGATTTTATTATCCATTCCTACAGATTTTTAGCGAGAATTCGAGCGTACGTACGGAATAAACTCGGAGTAAACTCGACGCTAGTTCGACGCGGATAGGAGCTGTTCCCTAGAGGTAATCGAGTGACCGCATAGCGCTTTGTCACGCGAACGAAATAACGATGAATCATTGGAGAGTGAGAGAGAGAGAGAGAGAGA
>JAITYT010000541.1:1348088-1365758 GCA_025433975.1 Liostenogaster flavolineata
GAGAATGATCTCCGCCACAGCCTTTGCGAGATACTTTTTGTCGATCTCTTCGAAAACGCGTCGCGTGTCGTCGACCTTCCCCCTCGTTCGAACGCCTCCTGGCCTTTTATTATCACGAGCGCCGTAACGTCGATCGCGATAATTCAATTAACGTAATCCGCGTGCCTCGATTATTCCGTACGGACGAAATCGTTCTTCTCGTCGCAATTATCCATAACTCGAGAGACAGAGAGGGATCTTTGATGAAATCGTTGGCGTTCGTATTCGCACGAATACAAAAGCGAGCGATCGCGCCAGAAAGTGTACTCCACGATTTCAAAACCGTAATAACGAGATCGTTCCAACAACGAACTTAAGTTCCCTTGCCTTCCGATCGAAATTATTACCGATGCCAAACCGGGAATCTGAAAATCGATCGGAATCGATCGAAGTCAATTGGATCCTTCCTCCTTGTTCATCGTTGCGACTACCGATTCCGTGTAGCCTTGTCGTTCTAAGTGTCCGTCGTTATCTTTTCGATTACTCGCAAGCGGTGTGACGATTCGGCATCGACAAGGATTTCTTTTCTTTCTTCACGATCGGCAATCGAAGGCAAATTAACCTCTTTACCATCGGAGCGATTATCGGCGATCGTCAGAATATATCCATTATCCCATCGAGCGCCTTTAAAAAATCGCATTTCACAAGGTTAATATCGTCGATTCACTTTCGCTTAGAGCTTCCAACCACGCCACGCGTTACTTTTCCCCGTAAGATCAACGAAATTGGGTAATACGCCGCCATAAATTTCGCATTTACGCAACATAAACTAAAGTATCATTAATCACTATAATCGCACGAGTGCGTGCACATTTTAAATCGATCCGATCCCGGCGAATCGAGAAATAATTAATCTCCGCGCACGGGGGGGTATTCGTCGAATTTCATACCGACGATCACCGGTTATTTAAGCGTTAATATCGCGTTTACGCGATCCATGGAGGGTCGATTGCACGTCTAAGGATCCACGTAACTCGGAAAACTCCGCGTTCGACCGTGGAGGAAGAAGGCGAGGATGGAACGAGAGAGAGAGAGAGATCGGCTAAAATGCTCGACCGTCGGAGGCGAAGGTTCGGTACGTGAGGTTAACGCTAACGGCCGGCTACGCTCACGTGAACACGCGTCGACGACGATCCCGCCGCAGTGGTTTCGCCTCCTTCGTGTATTTCCCTTCTGGCTACTCCGTGCGCACGGGGAAACACGTTTTATCCTTGTATCGCGCCGCCACCGCCGCCGTACCGCCGCGTATAATCGTCCATACATAGAGATCCGTATGGTTCCTTTGCTCGGCCGCGATGCGACTTCCCTCTTCGTTCCGCCGCCGCCGTCTCGTCCTCCGATGCGCACGCTCGACCATCTCGGACGAGAACGATCGCTAAATCCGACCTGGTCGCCGCGCGATCGCGTCCTGGATAAATGGATTCTCGTTGAGCGGACGTAATAGTCGAGCGATATTACGCCGCGTCACCGATCTCGATACTCTAGCGAAGATAGGGCTTCCAATCGATCGATTTCTACGATTCTCTGTCCACGACGCCAACTCCAGTTGGATCGCCTTTGTTCGAGTCTTTGGGTTCTGTCGTTTTTTTCCATCTCCGAGTCGAGATTACGACGTATTTCTTGTATCGTTCTGTCGTAAATGCTTTTTTTTTCGCTCTAAGTTTCATCTTTTTTGTGAGTTTGTTTTTTGCATCGTTCGTGGATGATCGTACGATCCATAAAGCGGAATGAAAATCGACTCGCGATTTGTAATTACGGATTAGTGGTAATTTTTGATAATTAGCTAGTTAGTGTTACACAGTACGGGAGTGGATGAAACGTAACGAGTGGGATGCGGTCGACAATCCCCAACGATTCGCGTAATTAAGTTAACGATCGAATCGCGAGGATGCGCCGTCGTTGTTCCTTCCACGAGCGAACGATAGTAATTTTAGAGTAACGAACGCCTCTCGTAATTGGATTAATAATTGAATTACGACTCGGCGCGGTACAGTTCATCGCGCGGTACTAATTCACCGTTTTAAAGTCCCGAGTGAAATCTTACGACGAGTGACTTCGAGCAGGGAAAGGAATTCGTTACGTTCAATGATTTCGAGAAGAGCATTGGATGGTTGCGTCAGCCGCATTAACTGTAACGTTCAAATTCTATCGATAGGCGCAAAGATGTATTTACGAGAGCCCTACAAGGAATAAATTTAATTCGGAAGCGCTTCGGGCAAAGTGAACGTCGAAGAGATATCGCGATTTTTTACAAATGCGAAAAAGCTGTCGATGAAAAGTCGGTGAAAGTTACTGATCCTCTCTATCCTCGCTATAAATAATAAAAATATCGATTTGCATGAATATCCTCTCCGCTCAATTGCCGCAATTTCTTCCAATTTTATGTTGGAAAAGAAAGATTCGTTCTTAGAACATTGAAATATCCCGTGGTTATCTCCGACGAATCGATAATATCAAAATTACCGAGAAATCGATATTTCAAACTGCGTGAAACGCACTTGTGAAATTTATCATTAATGCGTTCGTTGCATGGCTGTGTCTTGCATTCCAAACGAAATGCTACGAAGGAACATTGGAAAAACTCAATTTTCCGATATCGACTGGTTAGTCGATCTTTCAATCGTTTTATTATTATTATTGATCGGAAAAATACCCTCATTTTTGTTCTTATATGCGATAGACAAATTCGCATTTTTACACCCTAACGCTCATTAAAACAGTACGAACATGTTTTTATTACTAATTGAAAATTAGTAAAAATAATAAGAATGAATATAAAAGAAAACTAATCGCGTTAAATCAAATTCGCGTAAAAACCGAATTAGGTGTACGCATCCGAGGTAAATTACCAGATCGAGTCTTAAAGTTCTCGTTTCGACTCGATTCTTCTTAATTTCTCAGTCGCGGAGACGCTCCAAGAGCCGTCGGAGTCAGTTCGAGATAATTAGAGTCGAAGGACGATACAGGATGGGCGGCCAAACGCGAATAGAGTCTCGCTGAAGCTAGTGGGACGATCACCGGCGTCGTTGAATACGGAATAAAACGTCCTGTCGCGCTTCAGCGCTCCAACGACCGACGGATGCTCTCGGTTCGAACATAAACGTCCCGAAAGAAGACGAGACTCGCTTCTCGGTCACGGGGTTCGCGTGGTTGCTCGGTGAATCTACGAGGCCGGTTATTACGCGCGATATTTCACTGTTAATCGCGCGTGCGCGCCTTCGTTCCGCGACGTAAGTCCAAGTGACACCGAATCCAGCTTGAAAGGTTTACGAGACTAAAGACTACGTTGTCGTCGAATTTATGGCATCGAGTTAGCCGCGGCCACCGCCTCGAGGAGACCCACGATCTCCATAACAATGCCTTCTCGTTTTGTCAGTCGACACGAGGACGCCGACGCCCCTAGTCGTCTTCGTCGGCGTCGTTCGTCTTGGGATTTTGGCAGAATAAATGAGACCACTTTAACGAAGAAAACAAGGGTTTTCTCGTTTCTCAAGGGTCGCGTCGAAAACAGTAGAAGCTTAACGAATACCTACAATCGACAGGCGCCAAAACGAGGCATTTGTTGAAACAAAAAACACTGACATGGTATTCGGTGAGGGAAGGAACCACATACACGCATACATATATACATACATATATTTATGAAACCAATAAAGGGACACTGATCGAATACATATTGAGTCGTCTAATGAAGAAGAATTACTTCAACGGTTCTCGTTAACGTCGTTCTTGCCTGTGTCGTCTTCTTCGGCTTTGTTCACTCTTCTTGGCGTTTTGGCATCATAAACGAGATTACTTTAACGATGAAAACTAGAGTGTAATATAAATCGTGTGGAAAACAGTAGATGCTACGATGAGCTAAACTATACTCCAACAATCGACAAGGAACAAATAATGTTCGCATGGTATTCGGCAAAGAAAAGAAACGAACCGTACATACGCATACGTAACCAATAAAAGAACGTTGCAAAGAAACAGATATTGAGTTTTCTAATCAAAAGGTAAAAATTGCTTCGGCGGTATCTCGTTGGCGTCGTTCTCGTCGACGTGATCGTCTTCGACGCTCCGATGTCGCCACGATTTGTGTAATATTCTGTCTACTTCGATCAACCATCAGGCAGGTTGAAATTCGACGATTATTCTCGATGTTCCTAGAAGAAATTCCTGGATGTTCCCCGATTGCTGGAAGATTGGAAATTCGATGGAAGTTATTCCGTGCGCTTAGTAGTTCGTCACGTAGCATATCTCCTCGACGTATTGATAAACACGTTGAAAATCCAGACGAACTATCTCTCTGGTACACGATCGTTTCCTCGATCGTGAGGGATTCCGATCGAGGTAGGCGCTCGCGAGAAATCGCGAGATACGCGTAAATTTACATTACGAGTCGAGACGAATAACTTCCAATCTCTCGTCGTTCCTCGGTTTTCTCACGCTACGATCGAAACACAGGCGCGTACCTTCGGCTACGGCGTTTCTATCCGGTCTAACTTAACGAAAGTATCGCGTTTGGGCTCCCGATCGGTTTACAAGCGCTTTAAAACTCGATCGACGATTCCAATCGTGCCACGAGCACTCGAGATTTCTTTCCTCGGGTAATAAAGTTCTTTGTTCGGGCGGCGTTCCGCCGGCCGACCTCTCGACGCGCAGTAAACAGCATCAACGGACGTTAACGCGCGTTACAGCGACGCCTCGTTACAACGTGCCATGGCCTTCTCGTGGCGCGAATGATATATACGGTGCGTACGAGCCGATTTCTCGGTCTGGAATTTGTCGAGGTTCCCAGAAGGTCGCGACGAGTACTCCGACGCGAAGAAAAGATAGCTAGAAATTAAATAAACGACGATAATTCGAAATAGACTCGGAGACCTCACGGCGCATAGAAAGCGCAAATTTTTGAATTGACTTTGAGCAGCTCGCGGATAGAAACAAGAGAATTTGATGCCCCACCTCCGCGCTTCAAGCAGCAAAAGGCGCTCGATCGAGGATTCCACGGGATAATCCGAACGGTAGCCGGCCTTGGGAAGGGCTGAGCGACTCCCTCCGTCCTACGTCGCGCGCACCTTGCGAGTCGCGTGCCCTACGCGCCGGTGTCGATGCCGACGTCACCAGAGCCAAGGCAGAAACTCGCCCTGCCACCGTCTTCGCCCGGCAGCTAGCTCCGCGGACAAAAGAACGACTCCGGCACGATAAAAGAACGACACGCGCACATCGACTCGGTCCAACCTCTCGGTACAATGCCGAGGCCTTCCCATTGGCATAACACTCGCTTACGCGGCCGTTTACGCACGTACACGCACGTACGTCACCCATAATACGGAGTTTCTTCTTCCACGCGATCGTATTTTATCATGGCGATACTCTCTGCCCCTTCCTTCGAAGAGGCGCATCGAGGCACACGAGGGGCGTGTCCGTGGAATCCTACGTCGCGACTCGTTTCACTCTCTTTCTCCTCGTGTCCTTATCCCTCCCCTAGTCTCCCTCGTCCTCCGAACGAATCCTTTGCTCCGTATGCGCTCGGTTATCGAGGAGTTTCATCGGTGATGTCGGCCGCGCCATCTCGCGGGATCGAGGGACCTTCCCTCGTCATCGATCGCGCGAAGATTCCCCGGAGTTGAAAGTTTTTTTGCGAGAGTAAAAATGGATAAATCCATGCTGAGATTAATCTCTTGGCCTAAAACCACGAGTGAGAGTCGTGGTAAGGAATTTGGGCCATAACTAATAAGTACGAGTCTAAGTCGTGATACTTCGTTCGGGCTGATCGTAAACAAGGCGAGTTATTTTTCTTCACTGATGAGTCGGCCGTAATTAATTCCTAGAAATTTTAAAATTATTTGTCGTGCCCAAACGTCGTTTATTATTTCACAATTCAACAAGTATACGCGTCGTAAGATACATTTCTTGCATGTTTAAACACACGGCTAAACAGCTCGATAGGTCGACGAGCAATCGACCTTCTACTATGGCCTTACTAATAGGGAGATAGCAGGTAAGATTCTTTGACTGCCAGACCGAAATCACATGTTTTGCTAAGGACGTCACGGGAATATTTTTATTATTCGAAGCATATAATAGCGAAATAATAATAAATTGGTGATTTAAGACAACATTCTTACCTATTACAGCGTTTATCTTATTGGTGGTCAAAGGTGACAATAGTTGATAGGGACAAATTAAAATAGGACTACAATTCTTTCAACAATAAATTCGCATTCGTTATTTCATCGTAAAAGAAACGTGCAGAATATATTGTTGAGACATCAAATATACTTATACGACCAAGATAAGAAAGAAGGGCAAGCGTATTTCTCGCGAAAATTTTGCGGAGAGTGTTATAAAAAAATATTAAATTGTTGGAATCAAAAATTGTTAAAAATCAGACCAAAAAGATGATCACCTACTGTCCAGATTGCATCGACGAGCCACATTTATGTTTAAAGTATTTTAACACAGTGCATCGTCAGATGAAAGATTGCATAGAAATTAATCTATTATTTTCGATGTTTTAATAAAAATGTTTAATTGTTCAATGGGCCACTTTATTTCAAAGTATCTATATATTTTATCACTACCTTTCAAAATACATTAACTGTCAATTTTCATGCAACTCTTACATTTGTAAGTAGTTCAAGCGCTCCGGTCACTAATCACCACCGGCCATGTATGACCAACTTGACAGTCGAAGTGCCAATGGACGAGGTTTCTGGTTGAAGGAACGAGCGAATGGTGAAATTCGAACGTCGTTCGGTAACGATTACGACAGATCGAGATGCTGCAACGATCCCGTTTGGACCATCGTCTTGGTCCTTGATAAACAAACGCGCCTAATCGGCTTGAGTCTCTTTCAATGGCGATTGCAGGAGAAAAGGAGGGAGGGAGACAGAGAGAGACGACTGAGAAGAGCCGAGATCGCGAATGCTTTTGTCGAACGTTCCTCTCGCCTCGAAAGTGCGCGGCGTTGCATCGACGGAGCGTAGGAGCGCGATATCGAGATATCGAAATGCCGCGTCGGTACGGGCGTCGTTCAATAGGACGTCGCCGTAGGTGCGCGCGACAAAAGCTTACTCGTTCCTCGCGAGATAATGACTATCTCGTTTCAGAGAGCTTACGATGGTAGAAAGGCGAAGAGGCCGGGGGTTGCTGGTGGCAAGCACCGCGACAGAGAGCGACGCTGATTAATGATCCGCCGGCAATTAACGGCGTGCGTTAGCATTGTAATTTATAATCGTGCGGCTTGTCACGGTAGGTAACGCGCGCGGTAGAAAACGCCAGGATTTAGAGTCGCTTATTATCCTCCGACGAGGGAGCAGCTTCGTTTGCCTCGGCGTCCGAACGATATCTCCGTCATCTTCCTCGCGCGACGTCCATGTTCAACTGTTGAAGAAAATGTGTGTCTGTTTGCAGGAGAAGAGGCTCCCAGACTCTTCTTTCTCGCGTAGTCGGGTTACTGGGCATGGGATCGATTAAGGGAGGATGTCAATAAATCGGGAAATAAGTTTGCACAGATTTATTTAGCCTTTAAAGTTTCACGATGTGATATCGTGGTTGAGATTTCAAACAAAGCTCAGGCTCTATCGATTGCAATAGCGATTAACTGAATCGATTGCTTTGAATTAACCGTTTCGACTGTTTGTAACTGTTTTGAAGTAATTATTTTTAGCAAGCAAAGATGAGTCGATGTGAAGCGTCGCACGGTACCTAGATTTTCGGAAGGCAGTCTGGAAGGGGTGTCTCGACGCACTTTTTATTATGTGAAAGTGAAAGTAGGGTCTAGCGAAAACCCATAGGTGAAACGCGAGGAATTCGAGGGACCGTTAATGAGTTCCGATTGTAGCCTGGCGTACTACCTTGCAACCATACTATCGTACTGTCATCCTTTTCCACTTCCGGTTTCAGTTCGGGTTCTATCGTACTACCGTCTTGTTCCTATTCAAGTTCCAGTTCCGATAAATCTGCAGGGTTTTCAGAACTACCTCAAATTTTACGGAGGAAGATTTTGGTCTCTTAGATTGCGGTTTCGCGCCGTCATTAGGTCCATTCGAAACCGACGCCGTCTCTCGCGTCTCGTCATAAATTTAGCGTCTCATAGTTTCTCGACGCGCGAAACAGTGCTTCGTCATACGCGAATAATGGGTTGTAACACCAGTGCGCGTGCTGGCGCACGATGATGCATCGGAACCGCGACCAGCCTCCATAAATTTAGAACAAATGCGCTTTATTATCTCACGAGTAACGACGTCGCATTCGCAAGGCCTGAGTCGCAACGCTGACGCGAAAAAGTGCGTTTTACTTAACTCCGACGTCACGTCGATAACGGTAATACCTTGGTTACGGAGCGGTAATGTATTATCGTCGTTTCGATGCCGATATCATCGCGACGGTACCGACTACTTACGTCTTCCATGCTGCCCGGTCATTTATTCCTATTATCTCGACGACTTTGATTAAACTTAAAACGTTTGGAGTAGCGACGCTCTCAGGCGGTACGAACAACGTTACCACGGTGATAGAATCATTGTACGTGATTCGTTTCGTGCGAACGCATTGACGCTAATCGTGGAGGTTACTTCGGTGATCGTTGATTGCATGACGGACGCATTAGGAAATATCCGTCGATGAGACAGCCACGCTTAGCCAAGATGAGGCTCGCGACAATTTTCCTGCCATTTCTATCTCTATCGAGTTTCGATGCATCGAATGGTATTTCTGAGATATCGATGCATGCGTATCGTTCTATATGGTTTAAAAAGAACGGAGAGTTTTACCTCTGTGAATCAATGCGCTCGGTAAATTCATCTAATGCGAACGCAAAACTAGTGTTTATACGTGAGATTCTCGAAACTTTTCCAAAGGACGACGTATTGTTGTCTGGCATTAAAAGGGTTAAACTATCGTTGCAATATCGGTCATAAACAGTTAGGGTTTATATTGAATTTTCGACATAAAAAATCCTTTAAAACGAAATTTTTAAGTCGTGAAACCAAATGTAACTCTGTATATAATGCAAGATTAATTTAACGAGTAAAAGTGTCATTCAATTGAGAGACACGAGGCCTACTCGAAAACCTAACCATCACCCAGGCGATGATCAACGTGTTAAATCATCGTATTGGCTTTTCCAATTGAGAAAAGACGTTCTAACTCGTCGACCTTTTCCAACCACAGCTAAACAAAGTTGTTGGTTACCAATAATTAGTTACCTCTAGAAGTGATTAGTTACCTCGGGAGATAAATCCGTAAGTTGACAGACCGCTTGCGCATGAATTTTTCACTGACGACATAGCGACGAACTCAGTAGAAACGGCTTAGTAGTCAGACCTGCAGTAGCGACAGGGTTAATATTACACGACACGGCGGGAAGTCCCCTCACGAGGCAAATCACGTGACACGATAAGTGCGCGGATTGAACGTTTTTATAAACTATGTGTGGCTATTCGTGAGCTCCCGAGTTCCATTACAATAAAGAAATCAACGAACCCGCGCTTATACTGGACGAACTCGTTGCTTTTCTCATCGAATCCACGATCGACGCATAGTTATCGCGTGGCGTCATCGGAATTTGCGTCGTCTCGACCGAGCCTCGATCGTGAACCGAATCGCAGAAGGATCGTCATGGATTACGAATTTTCCAGGTGGGAACGCGGATAACGGTACGCGTCATTGAGCTTGCTCGTCGACTTTCTCGAGCCGCGTTGCACCGCGTTATCGCCACTAGTGAAATCCGCCTATGGCTCGCGGATAGACAACGATCGAGAAATGAATCGCGCGGAATCATCAGCTCGAGATATTATCTATTAGGTCGAAATCTCGCTCCTGTGCAATTTGTAAGAGTAACAGTGGCTTGGGCTAGGTTGCAAGACTCGGGGTTTGTGGAAAAGAAAAAGGAGACGAAGGACCGTCTTAAATTACGAATTTTCCTTGTGATACGGGTCTTTTCATCTTTTCGGAATTTTATTTCTGTGGAAATCTGTAAGAATGACAACGGTTTGGGGTGGGTTGCAAAAAATCAGAGTTTGATAACAAGGAAGAGGTGACGAAGGACCGTTACGGATTGCGGATTTTTCATGTGGAAACACGGATAACAGTACGCGTTATTCAACTCGCTCGTCGAGTTTTCATCACTTCGAAATTTCGATTTTGTGGAATCTGCAAGAGTCACAATGAGTTGGGGTGGGTCACTAGGGGTCAGGGTTGATGAACAAGGAGGAGGAGAAAGAGAAGGAGACGAAGGAGGCGCGAAAGAACGCGCTAGGGTTCTGATTTCACGGTGGAAAGAGAGAGGACGCGTGTGGTCGTCGTTGCCACTGAACAGCCGGATGGGGTTCTTCGGTGTCACTCGCCGCAGAAAACGTTGGTCAGTCCTGGAGGACGCTCGTAACATCGACCGCGCTATATACTGTCGACCGCAAAACGACACGACGAAACCGAGGCTACGCCTCGATCATCGTTGCCGTAATCGTCGTCGTCGTCGTCGAATATATCGAGTGAACGATTTAGACTCAATTTCGATCCAAATTGATCCTAAACTAGGAGGGTTTTCCCGAAGATTGGTAACGTGTTGCAAAGATCGTTCCTACACGTGCAGTTCGATCATCGTACGTTCGATGGCTGACAGAAATGATAGAATTAGGAACGATTTTTTCTCGTGAGAGCGCATGGTGAGGTTATATCTTCTTTTCGAGGAAGACAAACGCGCTCAAACACCTCGAACGCTTCCACACGCGAGAACCTGTCTGTACTTTTTCGTCGAAAAATGTGATGAAAACCTGTATAGTTTCAGGCTATCCGTAATCTTCCATCGAAAATAGAGTAGTGGGGGAGTTCCACGAGAATAGACGGGAGTTTTTAGGAACTCGTGACACGATGATGTTGTCAACAAACACCGCACTTCGAGTATCAATGGAATTTTGCGATTGTTTCGAATAAGAAAGCTTTTAAAAGCGATATATCTAAATCTTGGACCTCGAACGACTTCGAGAAATGTCGTATTATAGCAGCATTTATTATAACAGCACGCATTATAGGAGTGTTGAAACTAAAGCTTCGTCTTGTGACACATTCGGTTTATCGCCAATTTTATTTTGGTGTATCGCCAAGTTTATTGCAGAAGTTCGCTTACAAGTTTTTCACGAAAAGTAACAAGTAATTAAAAACTAAGATCACTTTTAAGGACGTCTAGAGATTTATCCCACTTATGAATTCTGTTGCTAGGTGCTCGTAAGTAAAAGAAAGAGAGAAAGAAAGAGAGAGAGAGAGAGAGAATACTCAAAAGTGTTACGAATAACCTTAGTTAAATTTATTAATCACCCAAAATAGTGCAATCTCACAATCCGAACACAAGGAAGTCCGTCCTGATCGTCTCGATCTTCGCAAGCCTCTCGCTCGACCAATAATCGCATCGAAATCGCGGAAGCTCGCTTCTCGCACGGTTTATGCCTACGTAGTGACGCGCTTTGGAAGATCGACGAACGAAAGGTGGAAGAAGAAGAAACGAAGTAGGCAATAGCGGAGACAACGGTGGAGATCCGTCATCTCAAGCTCGTCTCGAAGCTGAGATAGCGCGCGCTTCGATCGACGTATTCCCGCGGCAACGATCGCGCGTGGAAACGCGTGTGACCTTACAATCGAGCCGATCGGTAAGGAAAGTAATGACGAAACGGTGCCGCGTTACAGGATGATTTATTGCTCCATTGGCGCGAACGCCTTTAGCGTCGAATCTCTTTCATCCACGTGCGTGTGCACGCGCGCGCTTATGGGTGTGTATCCGGCCAGATACGCGTTCCTACGGCTCATCGAGTTTACACTATCTCGGGGAAATATTCCGCGGGCGGAACGATCGGATTATTGCCGTGAAATTGAGGAAACCGCTTCGGCGATTTAACGGTAAAAGCTATAGAACGACGACGAGTTCGATGACGACGACGAAGGCGAAGGCGAACACGATGGAGTCTATCCTACGATTTACGTTCCCTAAACGACTTCGTCGGTGATCTCAACGTCTTTAGCGCGTAGACACGCCGTGTATCGACAGCGTTCGTAAGTTGGCTGTTCGTCGGAATTTAATCGAACGAATTTAATCCTTTTCGTGAAAAGCGTATCCTAGCGACGAACGGATGGCCACGTTCCACTTGTGGATCGCTTCTCGAGCGTAGTTCGAACTGTAAGTTCGCCTTAAGATGATCGATTTTATTTCTTATTAGTATCGAGAAACGGGAAATTCTCTTGATAAGCGAGAAATAAGCTTTGTGGATTGTTTCCTATATTTTCATCGATATTTTCCTTTTCGACGTCTTTCTTTATTTCTAGCTGTTCATTGATTGATCTATACATAGATAACGAGTTGATCTCGTCTCGGCGTGACTCATCGACGATCTTGGAGGATGAAACTTCCAAGACCAAATATTTTGCTTAGGCGACATCGGTTTTTCTTCGATCTAGGCTTAAGGAAAAGAATATAATATTTAAAAAAAAGTTAATGTCGTTCATTGAAACAGGATAAACAAAGGATACGATTCCAAATCGAAAGGAACGAGCTTGTCTCATTCCCGGAGTCTTAAACGTCCCTTTCATCGTCCATTGAACGCGACGCCATACATTCACCCTAGCCGGAGCGCGTTCGCCACAATCAACTAGTATCAAAGGCGTATCAACGGGCAGAATTTTGCAATTCGAAAGGAATCGATTCGCGTGCGATTCGTTCTCGATATCGCCACGATTGTATTACTCGTGCTCGGAACGTTTGTTCCCAGATACACCGGCGCGAGTCGTAATCGTCGCGATCGTCGTTGCCGGACACAGTCGATTTCACATCGTCACCAATTCGCTATTTAATCCGTGGCCGTTTAACGAGTCGCGCGAGACCATAAACGATTCTTCTCTCCTCTTCGTTCGCGCTGGGACGAACGAAACATCGCGGTGCGTCTTATTAATCGAGAGCCATCGATCAACGACGCTCCTCGTTACGCAACCGCGAGACAAACGCGCGACAACGCGGTCGTGCCGTACAAATGACGGCGATCTATCGGCGAGATCTCGCGAGCGGATCCAAGGCGCCTCGCGTAACGGTCCACGGCTGAAATAATCTTCCCTTTGTGATACCATCGGATCACTTTCACGGGAGAGGAAACCGTAAAACTGGACCGTCGTCTTTCGGCTCCCACGGTGTTACGTCGGCTGAATTTGAGTCCGCCATTTTCCTCCTGCTCTCGCAGAGGCAGTTAGACACGAAAATTCTATGTGATTGGTGCATATGAAATGTCGGATTTTCTTTACGCGTGAACGTTTGTCTTCCCGTTCGTCCATTGCCAGAGTCACATTTCGACAAAGAAGATTTCTTTATCGATCTTCCATTTTGTTATTTGCTTTGAATTTCGTAAGGATAAATGAGTTCCACCAATATTCGTGTAATTTTTTTTATAGGAGTGTAAACTTGGTAATTTCACTTAAAAATTCGACATTTTATGAGCACCGATCTAATACGTCGTGCATCAACGCAAACGCCGAACGTTGGGCCGATCGTCGAAGCAGCGGCTAGCTTCTCTCTTCCTTATTTTGCCATCAGCAACGTTTCTACCACCTCGTACGACCGCGCGAGCGTGGGCGTGGATGCTACGACCGCGACCGAAGCGATTTTCCTCCTTGTCTTCTGGCCGACGCGCTAACCGTTTCCACGCTGGACTTTGACGAATGATCCTCGCGTGGGTAAAGCTCCGAGACAAATGATCGAAGCTTCGCTGATTGGTCGCGCGCTACTTCCAGGTTTGACTAACAGTAGTCTCCGGTCGATGTGGGAACGAATTATCTCGAACGGACGTGACCCGCGAATTACCCGCGCGTTTCTTCCTTCTCGATTCGTGGGATATGCCTCCTTTTGTCCGCTCGAGTTTTCGATTGGTACTTCAGTGTAAGACGAGTGAGACCCTCGACGGGCAGATATATCCTGCCGGTGGGATGTATCTTAGAGATTAGTGCGTCGTTAAGGAGGTTGTATCGACCGTTGAATCCAGGAACGATTGCCGATCATCGTTGGACTTCTTCGAACGCTTAGACAGACGCCTAGTTGCTGGTATTTTCCTTCCAACGAGGCGAGAGCGCGTCGTTCATTTTTGGAATCGTCGAGCAGTTTCTAATCAATTTCACCGTTCGATCGTCTCGAAAAATGGCAAAGGGCGCGACCGCGCTTTCGATCAAATCGCGGAATCCGAACTGACGCTCGTTCGAGCTCGTTACGCCCATTGTCAAAGACGCTTGCTTTATTAGAACTAAAGCAAATAATATAAAAATTGTTTCTAAGTATTAAACGAACTAAATCGTTGGTGATATAACGATTGTGATGAATTGCCTGCTGAAACATTCGAGTATGAGCCACCGGTGGTACACGCCGACGTGAACGTGTGAATCAGATTTCGGATGTAACAAATAATTAAAAAAAAGAATTGCTAGTCTATTTTTGTAGCTCACTGAAACTATTTTTGTTCGACGAACGTGGTAACCACCACCACGATGTAACCTTTCTAGGCGGTTATCTAGGGTGCGTCGTGTCTCTCGTTTCTTCGAGAGGGAAGAGAACCGAATCCGTCGATCGGACGATTACGTACGTCGACATAATCGAGGCACAAGTACGAAGTTTCTTTCGCCGCTTCCTCTCGGTGTACCGCTATAAACCGAACAAATAATACTCGAGAGGTCTCTATTAATAGCGACGTCGAGATCGCCGGGAGCGGGCGCGCCCGCATTATCGTAATTATTCGATTAATTGCGCCGCCGATCTTCCTTCATTATTCGACCGATGCGAGAGATTAAGAGCGGATTTCGGTCATTCGAAATTACGATGGAAATTACGTCGGCACGATGCAGGACGTGCTGTCATTAAGGTTACGCTCGACAACGGCGGCTCGTTGTTCGTTCTAGCTCGTCTAGACGAGCGCAACGGTTGTCGCTCGTCTTTCTTCTGATTAATAAACGCGAGATCATCGCGGTCGAACTTCAACGGTGTACGAACTTTCCTCGATCGATGCGGTTAATTGGAAACGTTTTTGAGGCTGATGTTGGAGAATGCAACCGTTCGTCATTTTTCGTAACGTTAAAAAATTCCAAGTACGAACCTACTTTTATACATTTATTTATAAGTAATTATACGTATATAAGTGTCTTGTTTAGAGGTATGCGGCGTCGACCTCGAGGATCATTAGCTGTTGTTTTTTTTACGCAAAGAAAATATTGCTAGTCATATCAGGCTTGTAAATAAATACGTAATATTTTATAATATCTTATAATAAGTATTATTATTTATTATTATATATTTTATTATGTATATAATAAATAATTATATATGTTATATAATTATTTTTTTTTCTTCGAGAAAAAATAAATCTTAAAAAAAAAGAAAAAAGTTTTCTTCAAAATCGGCACGAACTTTTCGGACAACCCAATAAATAACGACAAAAAATCTGATCATCCAGGATTCTTTAAAAAGGAACGAATACAGCAGAGCGGTTAAACGTCTCGTCGCTGTCTTCGCGAAACTGATGAAACGTTAGAGGTTCGTTGCTTTTATAGTACGTCGCCACGTGCCAATTTATTCGAGGCATTAGCGCTTCCTCGCGTAATAAAGGGTAACTCGTGAAGGCGCGTAGGCGCGTACGAAACTGGAGTTGGGAACCGAGAGGCGCGCCGATGGCAACGGTGTTGCTTTCGCCGAGGAAGAAACGAGGTCCAGTCCGGAGGTGGAAAGATCGGAGGTCGTTGTTTGCCTTCGGCGATGGAAGGAAGGAAGGAAGGAAGGAAGGAAGGCAGGCAAGCAGGCGTAGGGACGACGATAATTTCCACCTGCGAGCGTGGCGTCTCTCGCACCCACGCTGTGCGTGTTGCGCTCTCACACTGGCACGCGGCCGCGCGCGAGAAGGCGTGCGCGAGCACACGGAGAAGAGCGACGTTCGCACGCCCTGCGCTTCTCCTGGAACAAACACCGCGCTTATGCCTTTCCATAGACTCGAACGAGTAATTCTGTTAGCGTACCGCGAGCTACGAGCACGCGCGCCGCACTCCGCTTACCGTTTTACAGTTATCTAACGATTTTAACGAGGAAGAAAAAGAAGCTTTCGTTCGTGAGTACGAAATGTTGCTCTACGCGCACGCGTCGATTTCGACTTCCTTCCTCGTTTTACGATTATTCGACGATTTTAGCGAGGAATATCAAAGAGCTTCTGTGAGAATAAAACGCTTGGCGCTCGTTTTATATTTAATTTTTTTTTAATTCTATTATATAATTCTAACAATTTAATAAGAAACAATTAATTATTTAATTTCGGTCATCGCTCGATGCTTATCGGTGACTTTGGAAGAGAAAGGAGACGCGTGGTCGCGTCTGTTTCGATTTTATTCCCCGTTTTACGGTGATTCGACGATTTTAGAAGGGAAGGAATAAAATACGGGAATTAACGTACGGATATGGGTGTAAGCGAAAATCTCTCGAAACGCTTGGTGCTCGCGTCGATTTCGATTTCGTTAACCGTTTTACACCTCTCCAAAGATTTCAGTTAAGAGGAAAAAGGCGTGAAACATCGACGTAAGCGCGGCCATGCGTACCAAACGCCTCGTGCTCGCGTCGTATTCAGTTTCGTTTACCGTTTTACATCTATTCTACGACTACAGTGAAAAAGAAGCAGAGAAGAGCCTTCGAAACGCTTCGTGATCGGAGGTCGACTGCAGCAGTCGTGCGTGGTCCCTTCGATCGCGAGCACGCTCGTCGTGGACGAGCCTGTCGGTTCTGCTGGGCGTGGGAACGGTTTCGGCCACGATTCTTCACTGCGACGTTAAAGCAAATACGACGCGGAGGTTCGAACTCGTTTCACTTCTCCCAGAAGATCATTTGGTCGAGTCGAGTCGTGAACGTCGACTGATCTCGCCTGGGAACACGTAAGGGATGGAGGAAGACTCGAGTAGGTAGATTAGCGAGTAGTTGTAAAAGCAAACGGTCTTTCTTCCCGTCGTGTTCTCGCGTTTCTCCGGATTTCTCGCCTTCGAAAATCCTTCTCCTCGGAATGCCGTTCTCTCGTACAAGATAAATTGTAATGCTATACTTTCGGTGCCTCGCGTGAGCTTCTTATTCTCGACGGATAGAGGACACCGATTTCTTTTACCCTTGTCCGCAACTCGGCGAATTCGTGCCACTTCTCTCGCAATTTCGTACCCCACGTTTCCTCGTTTTACCGGCGAATTATTTCCGATTTAACAACGGCCAACCATGGTACGATCTTTAACACCTTCCATTCGGCACATTCGGACAGAAACTACTTGCTGTCATCGGCACGTTTTGTAAGACTCGTTACAACCCTCGAGATTTCATAAAAAGGACAAAATAATAAGTATTTATCATATATTTATTAATACAATTAAACTTCTTGCTCTTAGAAAATTTGAAAAAGTATAAATTTGAATCAGAAGAGATATGTTGAATCAGTTGAATGTTTTAAGCCATTCTGCTAATAATAATAATTCTGGATATAGGTTCGTTGTTAAGTGCTCTTAGGAAAAATCATCAACCGCGATCTCTGATTTAATACTAAATCTGAGTTTCCACTTACACGGTTTCGAGTTACACGGAACCAATTAATCGTATAACTCGAGGGA
>JAITYT010000541.1:1368148-1379651 GCA_025433975.1 Liostenogaster flavolineata
GCTCCAAACTTCTCCAAACGACGATATATCGTCGTCCGGTACTAAAAGGGTTAATATCTTCGTCTTCGAGAAAGAAAGTCGATCGTTCGAGTTTCGTTGTTCTTCGAGTGCTTCGAAGCGGGACGAAAAGCAAAGGGACGCGCCGTGGAGTCGCACGGGAAATGTCGCTAGTACGGCATCGTAAATTGTCGAGAGCGAGCAACGAACCGAGGCACGATGGACCTCTAGTAGGTGGCGAAACGTTCCCTTTGTGGGATTCACCGACGTGACTTCTCGACCGTTTAACCCTCTCTTACGGTGCAGCTCGTTCTCGCGGCGGTTGCCTCTGTTTTCGTTCGAGAAGCATCAATCTCCGTAATTTATCGTCGACCTTTGAAGCGTGTGTTCAGTGGTCGCGCGCAGACGTCCATGAGAATACGATTTTTCTACGCTCCAGCAAACGCCGCTACGTCGAAACGGTTCTCGTAGCCAACGATTTCGTAGGACGAGCTACGTGAATCGATTATCGTCATTGACATCGTCGGAATCATTCCAACGAGCGTTACCAAACCGCGGTAGAGAAAAAGACATCCTAGAAAATGAGTTTAATTCCTTAACCTACGATATCGAATAAGACTCGTGATAAGAAATTCTAGCTAATAATAAAAAAGCACTAGCCCGACTATCGGTACTTCTTTTGGAACATACGTAAACAACATGGGTCAGACTCGTGTTTGAATTGAAGATAATGGCAGTATTGGTTGTGCCAAACTTTCTGATTATTTCGCATTTCCTTTCGTTGCGCTAGAACATGTTAGGTCATCAAGGATGAAATTTGTAGTTATTAATAATTTTTCAACAAATTTCGCGACCTCACCTTGACGACCTGATACGTAGCATTGCACACGGTTCGCACAAGACTGAATAACTGAACCGCATCATTGAAACGCTCCCGAAACAACGTGTTCTTTTTATTTTTATTCCATAGAAAAGACATGGATGCGATCAACATATTCACTGTCCGGATAACTTTCAGCGTCTAGCTTTGGGTATCAGTGTTGCGTATCGATCGATACCAACTACGAGATATCTCAAAGTCGGCACGAGTTGACGTTTCGCACTTCACTCCGTCTAGACTCTTGGACGAAAAGTGAGAAATTTCCTACCAGTCGAGAGCTAGCCTCGAAGATCCATCCGCAAAACGGTAGATCCTGCTCAGCAGGACAAGGTACAAGGACAGCCACGCGTTGGGTGCCTCCAACGCGTGTCTCCTCCTTGACGACGAGACGAATGAAAAATGGCCGAGCTATGGTTGAAATTTCCCGCGATCTTACGATCCCAGTCTGGATCCCGGTTGGCGGAGTAGCAGCGCGCGCATACCTCCGATAACTCCGGCAAGATTAATATCGATGGCCGTTCGTACGGCAAAATGACACCGACGTGTACGCGAAGTCGCGGCGCGTTTCGCGTCGATCGAGCCTTTGGCTCGAACATGCGCGCATCTGCCGTACGATAAAAACTCTCGACGCGTTTCTTTCTTGCTTTCGTACGGCAGCTGCCTCGGAATCTTTCTGCTTCGAAAGGTTGGAATCTCGAGGACTACGCACACCACGCGTATATAAGTCCGATGGTAGCCAGGTGGTCCCAGGGATGACGCCTTGGCTCCACATTCGAACTGAGGGGACCGGTCTGATCGTTCTTATTGCCTCTCGGCTTACATCCCCATACATCTTCGTACGAAAATCGCGATGTAAGGACCCGAGACGCGCGTGTGCGCGTATATACCTACGCCTCGCATTCCTTAAAAAGGAAAGAAAAAGAAAAAAATTAAAGAGAAAAAAGCAGTGAAAAAGAGCGGAGAAGGGATAGAGCCAGGGCAAAACGTGCGCGTCTTACACGTAAGGTAGGTTGGTAGGTGGGTTCTCTCGCTCGACGGATCGCGTCGAACTTCGCGAAGCTTCGAGAGTTTCGAGTTTCACGAAAATATGGCGCGCAGGTGGGTTCCCCGTTCCTGCGTGACTTCGTTGCTTTGTAGTCTCTGGTATCCTGTCCGAGGGATTCGCAGTTTTCGCCAGCCTTTCGAGAGACGATGATCTACGAGACGGATCCTCGATTTCTCGATCGAACGATTTCTCGACTTTGAATGCGCCCAAGGGCCTATGTTTGACAGGGAGAAGGGATCGTCGATACGACTGCGTGTCTGACTTGGCGCGAAAGAATGGACGGAAGAAACGTGCCTCTCGTGTTTCACGAGATACACGAGGTTTCGCGAGTCACTTCTTGAGGTTTCCTTAAATTTGTCGTGGTTGTGGTGGTTGTCGTTGTTGCATCGCGTGTCTAACGTCCGTCGATCGATGTTCTTTCAGCCAAAGTCGAGGTCACCACATTAAAATGTTCACCTTTGTCACGTGCTTCACGTTTCGCGAATCGACTTCGTCGTAAAAATGTAATTTCGGAGACGAATCGTTAAATTTTTGTGAAATTATGGGTTAAGTTGCGAAACGCAAGGGAGGAACGAAATCGAAACGACGTTGCGGTCGTTGCGACAACGCCATGTTTTTACGATCGAAGTAACGACGGACGAAGAAAGCTCGTCGAAAGCAATTTCCAAGGTGTCTATAAATAACACTTTTACCTTGCTTCGTTTTTTGAAAACGTTCTATGAAAAGTAAGCAAACTATCGACTTAAGATTTTTTCTCTAACTTCCTGGAACAATTGCTGGGTTTTGTGAGAATGAAACCACGCTACCGAATGGTAAAAACTAGAGTTCAATGAATAACGTGTACAAAGCGGTCGATGCTACGAAGAACTGTTACGTCGAACGAGCGGCGTGCGCCGAAGCTCGTTTTTAAAACTATAGTCAATTTAATAATACTCCCACTTCAGAATTTGTAGTCAATCTCTACAAATATACCACTTCTAAATTTGTGTAGGTCCTTATTCCGTAACTGCTCGCGTACAGCTGTTTAACCAATGGACGCGCCTTATTTTCGGTGGATAGCGGACAAATTCAGTAGTCAATCTCAATAACAATCCCACCTTGGGATTTGTATTCAGAATTTGTAGTCAATCTCTACAAATATACCACTTTTGAATTTTTTCAGGTTTTTATTCCGTAACTGCTCGCGTACAACAGTCTAACAGCTGGACGTACCCAATGTTCAGTCCATAGCGGACAAATTCAGTAGTCGATCTCAATAATTCCACTTCGGGATTTGTAGTCAATCTCTACAAATATACCACTTGTGAACTTGAGTAGGTCATTATTCCCTAACGACTCTCGTTTACCAGATGGACGCGCCCGTCGTCTGGCGCGCAGCAGACAAAAGCGCATCGGTAAGCGTCAGCCGCTACCATACGAAACGACAGCGGCGTCCTTACTTATTGTATTATATTTCGGAAACTCGATATTTACTGGAATGAAAGTCCATTTCAATTAAAAGCCGACAAAATAAAGCGAAAGAAAACAATCGCATGCTATGCGATAGGTAAACGAACTACGTAACATACACGCATCCCTGATCAAAATTGCGTTTACGACGATCGGAGACGTGGTCTTTTGCCTAATCGATCGGCGAGAATCTTCTCGCAGCCGATAGCCCGTCTACCGTTCCGGTAAAAATGCGAAAAGCGCAAGTGCATTATCGTCGCGGTCGGCGGTGCATCGCGGGGGACGTGCGTGCCCGCACGAGGTCGTAACTAGGAACGATGCACGCAACCATCACCACCACCATCGAGCTAAGCCCGTAGGCGCGTATAGATGAGGCGAGTCTACAGCTAAGAACGAAGTAACGACGATCGTGGCGGCGGAACCACGGGGATACTCGACTCGGAACGACGACGTCGTGGCAGGCATCGACCTCCCGCTTAATTGGACGGCTTTTCTTAAGTGCATAGGTGAACGCGAAGTTTTATCGGTAATCATGTTTGAAGCGCGGCTAGGTCAGGCCTGGGTTATTGTCTCGATTTCATCTGTTGCGCTCTGGAATTCTCCTTACCCAAGGGAGAAACTTCCGGATCTAACGTCGAGTTAGGAGAAGGCTCGTTTAGCTTTCGCTTTCCCTCCTACTCTCTTCCTCTCCTCCTTCTCCTCCTTCTTCGTACTCCTCTTCCTAAGTGGTCGTTCCTCCTTTTTACGTGCCCGAGATATCCCAGTCTCCGGAGAAGCAAGATCGATGAACCAACGTCGCTTACTCCGTTCCTCTCCCGCGGATCAACCAGGGAGTTCGCGTCGAGTTTCTCGTGGACGCGATATCTCGTGGTGTCGCGACGAATACCTGCGGTCAGGATACTCCCTTTCCTCTCTCTCTCTCTCTCTTTCTCATCGTTTCTATGCCTCACGGTGACTCTTTGCCTCGTTCACTTCCCCTGGTCTATTAAGTTCCTCGTCTGACCGAGGCGATCCGTCCACGAGATACACGCGACAGGGTTCAGGACAGACAGGTCACGAACGACGTCTCCGAGCAGCACCCGCAAGAAAAGTTCGAAATCTGGGTTAGGCGGAGACCACGTGGGAGGTGGTTGGTTTCCTCCGTGGTCCTGTTCGATCTCTCCTGCTCGATGGCTGCTTGGCTGGCCGGCTGTTTGCTCGCTCTGCCGAGTGGTGGCCGGTGGTCTCCCTCCTCTGGCCATCTCTAAGGCGATTTAGTTATACGCGATACTGCCGAACGGTGACGTATGGCGCTCCATCCGGTTGGCTTTCGCGTTCTCATTTTTTTTCGTTCTCGATCTCCTCCTGGTTACTTTTCTTCTTGTCTTCGTTTTCCTTTTTCCACCTTGTCTTGTCTTCTTTTTTCTTGTTCGCTTCATCCATTGTGCATATTCCTTCTCTCCCTCTCCCTCTCTCTCTCTCGTACATTTTCATCGTTTCAAGACACTCGTCGCCTTCGCGTCTGCTACCTGGCTGCCGTTTCACCGTTAGCTAACCTCCAACACTGGGATACGCGTGCATGCAGGCACACGTACGCATCGACGCGTCTTACGTCGATCGAAACCTCGCTGAACTCTCGTCGAGGATCGTCGTCTCTGCGAGCCTGAGATCGGGATGGAACGTCTTGCCTGACCCAGCCATTCGCCTTTTCAGGTACCGCCTTGATCTTAACAGCGAACGTACCGCGTTCTAATCATCCTTGACGTTACGATACGTAATCGATCCAAGACCAATTTTATCTCGATCGAACTCTCGTTAACTCGGAAGTCCATCCTTTTTACGACTTCCGTTTTCAGTCGATCAACGTCTAGGTTCTTCTATCCCTCGTCTTCTCACGATACGATAAGTACATCGTTCTCCGAGAGTCATCGGCAATTTCGACTACTTTCTTCGAAGGGGTCGCGGCGCCATTGCAAAAATTGCCTACCGCAAAGGGTCGAAGATCGAGCCAAGAGAGAGACAGAGAGAAAGAGAGACGTCGTCCGTAGTCGTCGGTCGTGCGTAGGTAATAAAACGTACGTCGGTATGAAACGACACGTCCTAACGCCGCGTTGCAAGCCTGAAATATGCGAGTGCGCGCGTACCGTCGAGTCGCCGCGAAAAATTCGACGAAGGCAAAGTGGTACATCGAGTCGAGTCGAGTCGACTTGCCTCCTGGAAAAATTGGAAGGCGGCTCGACCGGTGCGGAGTCGCTTCTAGCCGTTGTCGATACAATCTAGCCGCGAGTGACGTAATTGTAACGATTTGTCGCGGTCGAATATGGATTCGGATGCGTTGTATAACGTAGCGCTGTGTGACCGACATATTACCCCGTTGTATGGTACGAGGACCGACAATGGGGCCGTAGAACACCTTTTACGTGTTGCGTAAGGGGCATCGGGGTCTCGTCGATTACGTAACCGTTGGTAGTAAGGCTTCTCTCTCGAATACGCGGCCACGCGTGCCCGCGTCTACGTGTTTATCTTCTTTCTCGACCTCTTCGAATCGTCCCTCTATGACGCTTCGTCGGACTAGGTCGACGTCAACGAGGAGGTCTCTTTCTCCTCTTTCGTCGATATACGCGCTCGTCCTTTGTCCGGAGCCCCTCGATTTCGCAGCATGATCGCGCCCGATAATACAAAAGCAACTCGTTTAGGAGGCTTTCGTATGTGCCTCGAGAAACGGATAGTATTCGTTGCGACTGACGAACGTTCGCAAATCGACCGTAATCTCGCGGCGTCTCGACCTCGTAAATCACTGTGAAAAGGATCGTTCGATCCTATCGATCGATCGATACGTTTCTACGATTAGCATTGGCATTAGGCCGCGCGTATAGTTCGTTCGTTCTGTGTGTGGCAGGATTTCGTCGAAGTTGTGTAGTGGAACGCGCGCACAGTGGCACGAACGAGTTATCATTTCGAAATTATACGAACGATATCGCCACGTGTATCTTCTATTGTTCCTTGTGCTGAATTTTACGTAAAATTACGTAACTGCGTAAGTAAATGGCGTGGCGAAGCGATTGCTATTCGTGTTGTAAAACTATACCGAGAAACGATGTTGATTTTATCGAATAAATTGTGAACAGTTAGAAGGAGACTATCGAAATTACGTTGTTCGTAAATTGTTTGTTAGTCGCGTGGACTGTAAACTTACGTTGTCGGTGTTCCAAAATATAATATATTCGATTCTAAACAGTTGGAGGTATAATTGTTTTCTTTTGTTTTTTGTTCGATCGTTAATCGCATTATACTTTTACTCCTCGAACGGAGCGAATGGATTTTATCTTCGTTTCATTGCGTCTATACGTTTACCAACGGAATGAAGTTTGATGGGATAAAATATCGACGATTGTCCGCCACTACCTTCAATGGCACGCGTCTATTGCGTTAGCCTCTATTCTTCGAGTTTCTTCAGGGTCGTTTTTCGCAATCTCAGCGAGCCGACCATGAATTGTCAATAAAACGTTATGTACTCTTTAGACGACTATTAGTGTCGGGTTACAAGGAATCGTGAACTCTCTCGTACGATGCGTACTTAACTGGATCGGATTAAATTGTTTCGCGAAGCATCGAAGCGTACGTTCCGCATGAAGAGACCTACGCACGCTTCGATTTAAAATGAGAAACGTTCGCTCGAAAATGACTATATCCAACTTTCCTATACAACTTACACGTCTTGTCTTCCTGGCTTTATCGAAAAAAAAGAAACCAATAAAAACGAAATATTATATTTGAACGAGACGACGTAAACGAACCACTTCCATTTTTTCCCCTTTCGACGTGTTGAAAATGCACTGATTTAAAATTGGATATGTTCGTTCGACGATGACTATACTCGATATTCCTACACAACCTACACGCCTTTTCCTCCTAACTCTATCGAAGAAAAAAAAAAAATTCAATCGAAGTATTCAAAGAAGAGGACTTAAACGAATTACGTCAATTTTTTTCTCATCGACGTGTCAATCGTCGGTCGTTGTTCGTCGATCGTTGATCGTTGCTTAACGATCGAACGAACAGATTAGGCCATCGGAAAACGACGCGTCTATCGGTACCGCTCTCACCCATATTCGTAGTTGCGTCTTACCGTGGTCTCGTTCCTTAATTCGATGACGCTCGTGTCTCGTCGTACAATCGTCGCATTAACCTTTATTCCACGACAAGGCGCGAGTGTCCCTCGAGGCGTCGTTCCCTAGTTGACATCGAACCACGACGATCTAACGACGAGATTCGCCATCGAATCCGACCGTACGTCCGTACGAATGACGTTCCATCAACGTTTCGTACCTAAGCGGAATCTCGACGGATTCCCCCGGGGTGTAATTAAAGATCGGTTCTCGGTCGATGCGCAAGATTTCACTCCGCGTGGCTCCTCTTCTAGGCCATCTTCGAGCGAGTTCGCACGGGCTCGACGACTATTACGTTCGTTCGTGCTTCAAGGGCAAAGCGGCCTGCGCCGAGTCGTACCCTCCTATCGTCTTCCTGCCTTGGCTGGTTGCGTCTTCCTCGTGCACGGTAACGGTAATGGTAAGTGCTGCGATTTACGAGCGCCGATCCCTCGCGTTCCTTCCTCTCGCTCTTCCTCTCTATCTCCGTGGACGACGACGACGACGACGACGACGTCGACGTCGAGTCGATGAGTTTCGTGGAAATCACGCGAACCAGAAATTTCGAGGTAGATCGTATCGTCGTGTCGCTTTAATGAGAGATTTTGCCTCTTCGTTCTGTCAAAGTGTAACCTACTAACTTGTATACAGAGACAAGTCGAACGAATCTTATCGTTAGTTCAAAATTAGAACGTCAAGGAGAACATTAGGATTGATTGCGATCGGCTACGAATTGAATAATAAAGTTGAGACGTTGAGATGAAAGGCGATAACTTCGATCCGAGCATGGAAAGGTAAATTTATTTATCACGATAATCCAGGCGCTTTTGTCACGACCTTTCGGTCGAGCTATGCGTTAAGCGTCTTCGTGAAAACGACCTTCGTGAAATTGTTCGCTTCTTGGAAGACCGCCTGCTTACTTCCCTTACGAACAAAAGCAATTCGTACAATGCACGACATAACGGATTTCCTCTTTCTGGTCGCACGATTCGATCTTCCCTCACCTTCGAAGTTACGCGTTATCGTTGGTCTAACTCGAACGAAATTGTTCGTTTCGTAGAGACCACGATTAACATAACGTCATCGACGATTAAATTTCTATCGAGCGAGTAACGGTCTCGTGAATTTCTTGATGCTTCGTTTCTAACGAATTTTTCCGAAGTTTTATCACTCCTGGTACCTAACGCGATCTATATTTTTCTTTCAATATTTACCGCTTTCGAAAGTATCGCGTTTAAACGAGCGATCGTAAGCGTATGATTTTCTCGACCTACTGCCACGTCTGGATGTACAATTAGAGTCGTAAGTAAGTGCGAATAATGTCGGCCAACGAGTTCGCGTAAAACAATCGATACAGCGAAACCGTGTCGCGATGAAAACATTTTTCCCGAAAAGCGGGACGCGTCGGACTCGAGATGGAGTTTTCACGGACGTTCGGGGACATCTTTACGATCCACGTGATATCGAGGGCCCTTTGTACGCGAGCAAATTGCGCAACACCAATCGCGCAATAGCGTCGTGACATTAAAATCGTGAAGGCTGTAGATTATCTGCGGGTTAAGGTGACCGTACGGTACCCTCTTTTAAAAAGTATAGTGACCCAGTAATACGTGGGAACATTTAGACTCGGTCGTATCTCGGTTATTCATGGGATGCGTCTAGTATTTCCACGTATACCGCGACCGAACACGACGCACCGGCCTCAGAGACGATTCAAAGTAACGTCGAGTCGTGCGAGAATCGTTCCGCGACTCTGTGCCTAGATTTACGATGAATTTTCCAGCAACTGCCATTCTTGTCCTGCGAGAGATCCGCTTCTTCGTCGCGACGCAGTTTTTTACGTTACCAAACGCGAATAATCCAAAATTTACTCGTCACCAGGCGCTCCGAAACCGAAGGCGAAATCGAAAGCGCGTCGCTTGTCATGGCTATGACGCGGCAGCGCCGACTTGTCCTTCCTTCTAGAGACGCCGATCGATAGAAAATTTGAGCGAACGCGCGCCTTGTCCGGCTCGATTGCAAAATCCGCGCGATGGTTCGAGTCGGTGACTAAGAACAGTTACGTAAAGAAAGGCGGTGGCAGGTACGGTGGCGGCGAACCATCCGGTCACCGAGAAACATCGCGGCGTTGTAGATCCGCGAAACCGAATACGTCGACCTCGACGCACGGAGAACACTGGACGATCGTGTCCTTTGTGGTCGTGAATAGTTGTTCGTTGGTCTTACGTGTCCCACGACGCCGGTGTAACGCGCGAGACGAGAATCGACGGCGACGCGCGTAACGCGCGAGTAAACGCTCACGATTTAGATGAAAGAAAATCACGGCGAAGAGGAAGCCGTGTCGTGAATTCCTTCGTCCTCTCGCGACGTCCGCGTTTCCCGTAAAAGGAAGTAAAAGAACTCCTTTCGAAATTTCCATTGCTATTCGACCGTCGAATACACAGTCGTTTCTCGCTTACTCGAATTATTCTTGATAGAATCCCAACGGTCCGCGTTTTCTTTTCCTATTTTTTTTTCTCTAGTTTTATCTTTCCTTCGTCTTTACCTTACTTTCGACGAAAATTTACAGCTAGTTTGGACTTACCGTGTTATAAAATGAAATATTGTCGCTTTCCTGTGTTATTCGAGCCAAGATGAATTTGACGCATCGGATGAAATAATGACCGTAAATAGCACCAATTTTTTCAAGAGCCTGAAAATCTAGATCTAGATCTAAATGATATTGTAAAATGTATCGAATTTTCTCAGGGACTTCACTCATGTTTAAATTGTTATAACTTTTGATCGGAACCATTCATTTTAATAACTTTTTCTTTAAAATATACTCTGAGGTATAACTTTTTAAACGTCGCTTGGTACAACACGATGCTATGGATATTTCCAAAGATATGTGACCCTAAATCCATCTGTGCATAAAAACGCGCGATACTTTTTCCTCGACCTAACATTAATAATTTAGTAGCGACATTGGTTGCTTATACTTTTTCGATTCTCGAAATTCGTAATCTTTCTTCGTTAGTCGATCGAATTTCATTCGTTGTCTCGCGATTGACTCTCCTCTATTCCGACATTCCAGAAACGTGGAAAGCGTGTGTCGTTAAACTATGAACGCTCCATAGTTTATAGCAATTATTCTGCCAGCAGCCGGTTCCTATACCCGCGGATTCCTATTCTCGTTGACGCACTCGCCTAACGAGATCTCGAACGCGTCACCGAGTGCCGATAACCGAGCGGAATTCCATCCGGTACGAACCGGCCACCGTTACGATGGCTCTCGATTTTTCTCGAAAGAACTTTCATGCAAACCGCCGCATTGGAATACGACGAGATCATCGTGATCTGTCGCTGAAATCTTGCCTTCCTGCGTGACGATTTTGCTATTTTTTCCGTTCACCTTCGTTCACTTTTTCATCTTCCGTTTGGAAATGCATAAAGTCCGAAAATGAGAATCGTTGTGTCAATGACAGATATTATGAGAAAAATGTAAGAATAGTCGGGCGAAAAGTAGCAAAAATTTACCTAAAAATGTCGTGATAGTCCAACTTCATCTTAGTTTGGAATGTTTTAATATACCGCGTTAAACAAGTATACACACATATATTAATAATATTTTACGTATTAACACGTTATACGTATAATACCTTCACATTATATCGGTCGGACCGGTGATATGAGAATGAAAAGTCTCAAAGGAGAGCTCAACTTATTAACTCTTTGACCACGGAATTTTAAAATATAAAACAGACCCATGTTGCACAGAGATTTTATTTCTTTTTAAATTGAACATAACCGATTTAGTTTTGTGAACAATGGAATCACATAATATATAAACAAAAAAATAATAATTCAATTCAATTTTTTGTTATAGCGTGGGACTCAAATAGTTCCATGGTGCCATGTGGGTTCACGAATGTTACTAATCACAGTGGTATTAAAAGTGTCTTAGCATGCATGTCCGCGCATAAAATAAAGTGGGACACTTTTCATACTACCCCCCCCCCCCCC
>JAITYT010000541.1:1394268-1412831 GCA_025433975.1 Liostenogaster flavolineata
AAAAGAGACGGACACTTTGGGGTGAGTGAAGAAGCGTCCATCGAGGCGAAGGGTGGTAGGGAGAAAGGAGAGAAAGACCATTTCGAGTACCATACTCGTATCTGATAGTTCGACCGTTGAGTTATTAGTGTATGGCGTATATCGTCGTAAAGGAGCGCAAAACCCGCCTTTACGCCGTGGACCTTGAAGCAGTGCCGTACACCGTCTCGGTAGATCCGACGATAGCCGCAAGAAACGACGTGAAATTACGGCGCGAGACTCTATTCGAGCGGGGTTTAATGGAAAGCTCTCTCTCGGTGGCGGCAGCCGTCCTTCCACGCTGCATTTTTTCTTACGTCGTCTAGTTTTTCTTCCTTTTTATCCAGGTATCTACGTCAAACAAGAAACGTTAGGTTTAGATTGGACGTCTCCTCCCTTAACGCGAGCCGTACCTGCTGGCTGTAGCGCGCGCGATAAGCATCCCGTCTAATTACACAGATCGATGGAGAGATCGATAGGATCATAACGTCGCGAGAGTCGCGAGGACGTCGCTCTTTGCGCCGTCGTCTTTCGTGCTCTTTTTCTTTCTTTACTTCTTTCCAACGAGTTCGCTCTTCCTCTTTATTTTTCTATTCTTTGGTGGATATTCGTGGCATTCGGCATTTACCTGTACGTCTACGGATAGTGGTTATTACGTTTCGTTTCTCCTTCGATCAGACGTTTTATTTATATCAAGAGGTAGTCGGCATAATCGGAGGAAATCAGAGAGGTAATTCAGTTCACACTGAAAGTGATCGAACTGAACTCAAGAACTCGTATTATTCGGCTTTATATAAAATAGGTGTTTTCGAATAGCAAATTTTGATACTCGGGTCTTATCTGCTGTTTACGTGCGTTGGTCGTTGTGAGGTCCACGATACAGTGAAGCAAGCAAGCGAAAATCGATCGTTGCTTGCATTCACACGCAAGATGAGAGAGTGGAATGGGCGGGCGGACGATCGCATCGTGCGTTCGATGCCTCTCCTTTAACGTTGCACCCAGGAAAGAAGAAGACGAATAGAGTCGCTCGTCGCGAGAGCGCGGCCTCGTTGCGTGGCAAAAGGCACAAGTTCATTGTCGCAATGCGGTCGATGGAAACGGTTGATTAAATCGAGCCGTTCTTTCGCGCGATACAAAGCGGCCTACGATTATCGTCGAGGATGGAAGATCCCCGTGGATGACGCGGTCTTCCTCCGCATCTCGTAACTCGTTTCGCGAAACGGCCAACGCGAATCTTCGTTCGTACGCGTGGGTAGCGATCGACGATCCAATTATAACTCGCGTAACTATCATAGCTTCGATCGAGCAGACAAGATCGTTTGTTGCTTAGGTATTGGCTTGGTTTGGCTGTTAAATAATCGCGCATTCATTGTGGGAGGCACGCAAGAAGCTCCATAGAAACTTGAAAAACGATACGGTGCATCTATCGAATGCTAAAATTTATGTAAGAAAATACGTGTGTATTTTCACACAATTTCTCTCTCTAATTGAAGAATCATTAAGAACCAAGCTATATGTTCGAACTCGTTAAAAAATCATCACACGATAGTTCCATAATCGAAGCGACTCAAGATTCGCTTTGTCCCGTACACGACACGTTACATTGCAAATTTGTGTCGACTCGTGTAGCAAGACGGTAGAACCGACGAAGGAGTTGAAGCAGAAGAAGGAAAAGAAGCAACATGTGGAAAGCGACGAAAGAGGTCTTCGGTTATTTATCATGGCGATGGTCGCGTAGGATGCTGAGCGTGATGTAAGTTTTTCCGTAACTTCCAAAGGCGTCGCCGAGAAGGTTTTTAGCGTAGCGCGACTACGCGATGAGAATGGTAACGAAGGTATTGAATTTTTGGAGCAGCACGCGTCGACGTATCGAGCTGACGATGCAACGAGAAGGTGTCGCTACCTCATACGGCTTCCGATACCGTCGTCGTCGTCGTCGTCGGCGGCGGCGGCGTCGTCAGCTTCGACGTGGTTGCTTCTCCTCGAAAGACCGCTTCTTGTTCGATATGTCGCCTTACAAGGGCCGAGAGACCTCGAGCCGAACCGAGAAAGAGACATACACGGCGGATCGCATTCCTCCTCTTGGTACGATGACAGCGACTTTTTGGAATTGCAGGTAACCCCTTAACCCACTTGACCTCATGCATGAAGTTGACTTAGACATGTAACTGGTATAAGGATTAAAAAAGAAGAAATGAAAACGGGAGACTTTCAAGGATCGAAACTTCGTCAAATTTGAATAATTCGATAGGAATTGCGAAAAATTAAAATACAGTACATTATAAAGGCAATCAAGTTCCGCTTATGTCTGAACACTCTTTAAGAGTCTCCTTTGCCTTCTCATTAAAGATTTGACCGCTTTCCACATCAAACGGTGGATCGAACAGATGCAAAACTCTTCCTCGTATCCGTCGACTCGATCGCATGTGTCAGTTTTAAACTTCCACCGAAATTCCATTCTCGATCTTGCGCGAAGCGAAAGACTCGATCTATCGGAAGCTCCATATTCCATGTAATACTCGACTCGTTCAGGACGGTTCTCGTTCGCTCGTCACTCGTCGGAATCGGAAACGATAAATCCTGTGGAAAGGCTCGCGGTCTAGTGGCAGATAAAGCGATAAACTCCCGCGATCTCTTGATTACGCGCGACAGTTGCGAATGATTTATAGATCGCGCTCGAGGAAGCGACTCCTTATGGCCGAACGCACGCGTTCCGCGTTGTTCGCGAAACGTTCCTCCTTTTCCTCGCTCGTTTGCAACGGTATGTCCTTTTCTTCGCACGTTGGCAACGATCTGTCTCTTTCTTTGCTCCTTGGCGACGATCGGTCCCTTCCCACGCTCTTTGAAACGAATTGTTCTTTTCCTTAGCAACGATGTTATTTTTCTTGCTCATTGACAACGATTTGTCCCTTTCCTTCCTCATTGGCAACGATCTGTGCTTTTCCTTGCTCATTGATAACGATCTGTCATTTCTCTCGCTATTGAACAATCTGTTCCTTTCCTTGCATCTTGGCAACTGTCTGTCTTTTTCTTTGCTTGTTGGGAACGATGTAACGATCTGACATTTTCCTTGTTCATTTGCACTGAATGTCCCTGTCCTTGCTTATCGGCAACGATTTGTTATTTTTCTGCTCGTTTACAACGATCTGTTCTTTTCCTTGCTCGTTGGCAACGATCTGTCCTTTCTCGGACATCGGTACGATCTCTCGAAGATGTTCGTTCGCGTTGACGGACAGGCGACTCGCCGCTACTGAGCTATTCGGCGACTGAAATCCATACGGCCGTATCAAAGTCAACGTGCACCGATCAGCCGCAGCCACAACGACTCGCCATGCTCAGTGCGTCGATGACATCTGGTCAACGATCAGGAATGTGGAGCAATAACCAGTCCTCCTCTCTTCTCCCTCCCACGGATTCGAGTTAGACTCGCGGCATTTCCCTCTAGCCGAGACATCTCTCGATAACGTCCTTTCGTCGATGAAATCGTTCGCGTAGCATTCCCGCGAATTATCGACGCGTCGAATGTAGCGATAATAGCGTCGATCTAATAATTATCCGTCCTTCTTGTTTCCGATGGCGACTCAAGATGATCGTCGTCGAAGCGTCTCGTTTCAAGCACAATAAAATCCCCTCGATTACAACGACCGTTTCATCGACAAAAATATTAGGTTGTTCGAAAAGTAATTTCGTCCTCTTTTTTTATGAAAATGAAAGACGATGGCGTTTCAAGTGATCGTTAACGGTCGAATTCGACCATTTTGGAACTCGAAAAAACGAAATTACTTTCCGAACAATCTAATAATAATAATTATTCGTAGTATCGTATCGAAAAACTCTTTCTTTCTTAAAAAAAAGAATTAGTGTTAATTTTTCCTTGTAATTCGTTCGATCTTCCAGTTTCCTGTTTTTTCGACCGGTCTGAATCCTTTGAAAGATCATTCAAATACCGATGATAGCGTCGATCTTATAATTATCCGTCCTTTTTCTGAAGTCGATTCGATGGCGGTCGTCGAAGCGTCTCGTTTCAAGACGAATAAAATCTTGTCGATTACGATGATGACTGTCTCATGGACAAAAATAACACGAGTTTCTACGAAAAAGCCAAAGTGCTAATCGTTCATGCAATTCGTTCGATCTTTCAGCTTCCGGCTATCCGCATCCTATGGAGGAAAGATCTCGAGTAAAATCGCGTTCCATTCTCGATTTACGTAGCACCGCGCTCGGGAGAACGCACCGTACGCCTTACACCTGCTTCGAAGCGAACTATAAAGCGCGAAACTAGTTTGCTCGCGTGGATGGCACGCAACGCTTCTCCCCTCGTCCAAAGACTCGCTTCGCCGCGCCTCGCCACCGATGCCGGCTCGCTCTGGGTCATAAGATTAGAAGCTCCCTTCGAGCGTAAAAGAATTAGGCTCTCCCTGACCTCGCGTCTCGTTACAGTTGCCTTCCTGCCGGAAGACAGCTGGCCAGGTGAGATGCAAATTATTCAATTAACGTCCAAACCCCGAAGCTGCTCTCTGAAGGCTCCTCGCTTCGTCGGGACCGGAATAAAGAGAAAACAAGAAAGGAGAAAAAAGACGCGAGAGAAAGAAGATTAAGGAGGAGACGCGGTGGAAGAAGAGGAAGAACCGCAAGAGAAAAAAAAAGAAAGAGAGAGAGAGAGAGAAGCAGAGAGGGAAACGCCATTGGAGGCGTTCTTCGAATAGCGTTGACACTTTGATTGGCAGTACGGGGTGCTGCGTATCTTACCGCGAGTCGCAGGAGGAAGTTACCTCCGAGGGAATACCGCGTCGTTTATCTCGCATCTTCCTTCTCGTCGGCGTCGCGAAGAGGAGAGCTCGATGTCAGCGGCGACGACGTCCGCCACGGCAGACCATCGACGTTTTTCGTCTCGACGTCGTTCGCACGGATAACGCTAATTAACGTCGCTCCGGAAAAGGATTCGATCGTCCGGTGAAAGTGGTGGGCGTGAGCGAATTCGAAGAGACGCTAGGAGGATTTACCTCGATTTTTCTCTCTCTCTCTTTCTCTCTCTCGTTGGAGGCACCCTGACCTCGACTCCGTGGAACGTAGAAGTTCTCGGGGCACGGCGCGCCGATGTTAATCGCCGTTAATTAAATAACGAAGCACGAGAGGCGCCGTACTTCATCTTACCGTTATGCCACGGTCACGGCGACTATCCGTAATTAGTAATCGCGCGTCTTGGCCCCTCGCTGCTACGACGACGCTCGGTCGCGAAGAATCGAACGACTCGCGGAATGTCCATTAATTTGTCAGCCGCGAAGAAACGATGGTTATTATTATTTCTCTGAGATATTGACCGGTTAATCGATCGGGACTCGTCGTATCGGTGATAGGGTCTCGCTAGGAGACGAGCTGTTGTCGGGGTCGCGTTCGAACATCTTCGATCGAACTGTAAGGTAATTCCGGCGTATTTTTCGTCGGCTCGACCGTAAGAACGTCGCGAAGCTACGAATCCTTTGGTCTTCCACGAAGACGGCGTAGAAATGAGACGACGAAAAGGAGGGAAGAAGAGGAAGAAGAATAAAAGGAGGAGACGCGCGACTTTGGATCGCGAAACGCGCGCTTCCTCCGCGGATTCCAATCTTCTCGCCTGTACCGTAAAGAGGCGCGAAACGACCCGCCATTTATCTCTTTTACTGTAAATAGTGGGTAGTCGTCGCTGGATAAGGTCGCCGTCTCGATATTCCGCTCTCTCGGTCGAACGCGCGGAGATTCGATCGCGAGCTCCCCGCGGTGAAGCCGGCGAAGGCGCGGCGCATCGATGACCCACAACCGACGAGCGCACTTTGGTAATAGCGTTATTAGAAGGTGACCGTTTCTTTCGTGGGAACTCGCCGAGAAGCCCCTACGGATTACCCGCGAAAACACGTGGAGACTTGCTCGCGTTCATCCGCTCCGTACGGCGTACCACGCGATCGCGAGAATCGATGGCCAATGCGAGGCCAGAATCGATAGAAGCTGATAATTCAGCTGATAAATTAGCATGGCTTAGATAGAAGCTGATAATTCAGCTAATAATTCAACAAAAGTAAGATAGCAGTTGATCATTCGATTGACACACCATTTTTACTCTTGTAAACGATCGATCACTCATGTACCAATCACCGTAGTTTAACGGTTTTGAGACCCAGAAATCGATTCATCGTATTTTAGCCGACGATTACAGGCGATTCAACTATGCCTCGCGATTTTCTCTTAGGTTAATCGCGACGTGGTTTTGGCGATATCGCGAAGTTTCATCCTCGCCGAGATCGTTCGAGGCGTCGACGATCCTTCTCGCATCGCACGCGGTGCGTGCTAATAAAGTCGAGAGGAGAGGGATCTCGTGAAGAAGGTGCGCAGTTACGCCCGCGTACGAATGCAAACTTTATTATCCACGCGTAGAGTAACGAACGGCCGAGGGGGACGCGCGTCTCGGACGGGTGATCGGGACTCGACCTCCTCTTCTAATCGAATCTTCCGGTAAAAAGGAATAGACGAGCGACGACGGGCTCAACGGACGATCGCAGCTTGAAGATTATTCCGCGTCCGACCGCTATTCGTCGGTCGATCTGAAAATTTATACGATCTTCGTGAAAATGCACGAGAGCATCTAGTTTCTTAGCCGGACGATCGAAATTCGGTCATAGGTATATCGAAATCCATTGGTAAAAATTGGCCGGACAAAATATTAAAATTAAACAATGTTAAGCAAAACATGTATTTCTTTAAGTAAACACAATTTTATTATGAAATTTGCTTATGAATAATTGCAAGTAAATCGATGCAACAAATTAACATAATAACTAACGCGACGTGTTGAGGCGGTTTGCATCGTCTATTATTTTTTTAATATCCTGCTCTATGCTTGTAACAAGCCTCCAAATGTAGATCATTCAATCTTGATCTTATTTTGTACCTTTATTTAGATTCATTAAAGAAAAGGTTTGTTCACAAATATAAGTTGAGTTAAAGATTAGTAAATATGTCTGGGCAAGTTTTTTTAAATTTCCATGTTTTTTATTGTTCAATTGCTTATAAAAGTTACACAAATTTTCTTCCTCTTCTCGATATATCTCCTGTAATAATTCACCACAATACAAGTTATTTATTTCTAATTGCATATCAGCAGGAACGACAACAACTTGTACAGAAAATGGATTTCGGATAATAAATAAATTTTTCACAGGCTACATAATTTCATTACGCGGGTCGTATGTTGGCCATGCCTGGACTACGGGCTCAACAGATGATCGTAGGTTGAAGATCATTCCGCATTTAACCGCGTTCAGTCGATTTAAAAATCTATACGATCTTTGTGAAAATGCATAACAGCATCGCAGTTCGAAGAAAGAGTTGCTCAGAATCGAGACGCGGTATATAACATCGAGTCCCTTCTGCCGGCGATGGTTAACAGTATCTCGCTTCCACCAGCTCATCGCGTGAATGACGTAGAAGCGAGCGGCGATTCTTCAACCGCGACTCGTGGGTGTATGAGTAGCGTCTACCTTGCGTCTCTCAACCGAACTATCGAGATTAAGACGCAGATCTATTCGAATCCTTTCCTAAGAAGGAATTCACGCCGAGCTTGAGATATTCATCTTAAAAACTTAGGCAATCGCTATAAAAATGCATGAGAGCATCGCAGTTCGAAGAAAGAATTGCTCAGAATCGAGGCGCGGCATATAATATCGCTGCAACGGGTTCCCTCTGCCGGCGACGGTTAACAGTATCTCGCTCCCACCAGCTCATCCCGTGAATTACGTAGAAGGGAGCCGGCGATCCTTCGACAGCGACTCGTGGGTGTTCGAGACGCGTTTACCTTGCGTCTCTCAGTCGAACGATCGAGATTCGGCTATAGATGTGGGATAGGTACAAATAGAAAGTTACGTAAACAGACAGAGAAGGGAATAAACCCTTCTCTGGATTACCGTTTTATGGTAGTGCCCACATCGCGTAGGTATAAGAAACGACGAAATACGAGATGGGAGAGAACATTCTTGGACACGAAGCAAGACCTTGTGTAGTGTTATACGGTGTACGAGTAGTTTGATACGTTGTCGAGATTGTACTCGACATAGTAAAACTTGTAATATAATAAATATATTCACAACAGAGTCCACTCCGTTCCGTATCCATCATCTTTGTCGATTTCTAGAGTTCCTCGTCATCGGGTAAATCTACATAGATCTATCGGAATACTCCGATAAGAGGGAATAGACGACGAGCTTGAAGTATTCGATCTAAAAATCTAGGCGATCGCTATAAAAATGCAGGCGTGTGTAACAGATCGAAGAAAGAGTTGCTCAGAATCGAGACGCGGCGTATAATATCGCTGAAACGGGTCCCTTTTGCCGGCGACGGTTAACAGTATCTCGCTCCCACCAGTGCGTGATATACGCAGAAGCAAGAGGCGATTCTTCGACCGTAACTTGTGAACGTTCCAGACGCGTCTACCTTGCGCCTCTCAGCCGAACTTTGGTTGATGAAATTCGGTGGCAGGTATATTGCAATCCTTTGGTAAAAGGGAATTGACGAGCGACGACGGATTCAACGGACCACCGCAATGCTCAACTCTTTGACTGCTAAAGGCGTATATATACGTCTTCACGGTTCTCTCAATATATATGAAAGACGTAAATTTCCGTCCTCTGTATTATTCATTCATTGCCGTAATATTATTTTTGTTATCATTTTGTTAAAATAGTGAAAATGAATTTGTTCCTCGCTATTAACTTTCCATTTCTTTTTTCATATTTGATTATCACCTATTATTATCGAAAGAACGTATAAATTATATAAATAAAATATAAATAAAATAGCTTCAAGAGTTTCTTAAAATAAATAAGAAATGCATATTTTTAACTTACTCGCAATTTACCTTAAAACCTCTTTAACCTTAAGATTAGTATCGAATCTCCGGGTAATACTTCGAGTGCTAGTCCGCGGACAACCAGTCACAGCGACTGACACGCGATTATCGCGTCGTCCGTATCGATAAATTTCTCCGAGAGCGCGGCGCAGTCAAAAGGTTGAATCTATTTAAAAATCTAGGCAATCGCTATTAAGATGCACGAGAGCATCACAGTTCGAAGAAAGAATTGCTCAGAATCGAGATGCGGCGTATAATATTGCTGCAACGGGTCCCTTCTGCCGACGACGGTTAACAGTATCTCGCTCCCACCAGCGCATCGCGTGAATTACGTAGAATCGAGCCGGTGATCCTTCGACCGCGACTCGTCGTGGGTGTACGAGACGCGACCATCTCGCGTTTTACGCGCTTACGCGCGTGCGCGTGCGTCTTCTTCCACGACGACCCGACGACGTCTCATTGACAACGTATTGCTGGCGGTCTAACGGCACTCGCTGGATCCTCGTTTGCTTCGTCTTGTTTGATCTCGTAGGCGGTTTCGATTACCCAGGCTACGACGAATTTTTCGCGCTTTCGTCGATCGAGCTCTCCGATTTTGCGACACGCGATACGGCGCTGTCGTTTCTTACCTCGGTCACAGCGTCGTCGTCGCGTCTTCGCCTTCCGTTTCTTCGCGATTTGTATTTGCCGTTCAAACTGCGGAAATTGAGAGAAGGAGTGCCAGGGGAGGGAGAGGAGAAGGGTAGATGGCTATCGGTCGAATTTAAGATCCATTAGATTTTTCCGCGAACGACAGGACGACGGCGAAATGCGGTACCGCGTTACTCACAACGTGATTATCGCAAGGAAATAGGAGAAAGTTTTTTTCGTTGGTGGTGCGCGATTTACGCGTTCCTTTCTTCGACGACGCAAATTAGCATGATAGAACGCCGTTAAATACATAGATTCACTAGGAACGATAACTGCGAATATGCGATTATGCGAAAAATCGAAGAGAACCGCTATTGGACGCCAGAAGTTCTCGCATTTCTTCCGATACTGAAGTCGCTACGTTTTCGTCGTAACATTTGGAACGTGTTGCGTCTGATCGACTGTACCGAAAAAACGCTCGATAAAAACGGAAAGAGTAATTATTGGGTTGATAACTAAGCGATGGCGGATACTAAATAAGAAGGAAAATTCAAAATTTTTGCTTAAAAATATAACTTTATTCGATTTAGGTATTATCCGTTTTTGCCATCTTTCAGGCTTTCATAACTCCACGATCATTAAACTTCTGATTTTGGTCAGCAAGAAACTGAATTAAATGTGATTTTACATCATCAGCGTCATTAAAAATGCTGCTTTTCTTGAACTGCATCGCTCAGTTCAAGGCGAGTCGTTGAACGTACACATTTGAATCAGTCGTTTGCTTTCTTGGTAAAAGTTCAAAGTGCAGAATTCCTTTATAATCCCACTAAACTGACAGCATAATCTTTTTCAAGTGAATCTCAACTTTTGATGTCGTCATTGCCGGTTCATCTTGCATCACACACGATCTTTTCCGATTAAAGTTGTTATAAGCTATCCATTTTTCATCGCCAATGATCAATTGTTTAAAAATTGGATCAATTTCGTTGCATTTTAGAAGCAAATCGCAGATGCTAATGCGTTGCGTCTGTAGGGAGTGTCCTTTCTTTGTCCTTTTTTTTATTCTTAATCGAGACAATGAATCGCCTCCCACAACGAAATTTGGCAAACCAATTTTGACTCTACCTTTCTTTCAAGGTTTCATTCCTATATACGGGACATAACTTCTTGCGTGCTTGCTTTTTCGGAAATAATACAATAAAATATGTCTGAAATGAGCGTCTTGTTCTTTCATTTTTAAATTGGGATAGAAGCGAAACTGAATAACTAATCGATACAATTTTTGTATTAAATTAAAGGTAGAAATCCAAACAACAAGAGAACGATATAGGTTAGGTGCTTTGAACACGTTGACAAAACAAAATAATGTGCTAAGATCATCTATTGACCAAAACCGTAATCGCTTAGTTGCCCACCCAATTGGCGTGATCGATATTACGCTGAATGCGCGTCCAAGTAACTATGCTCGGCCGCGTCGGTGAGATTCTCCGTCTCGTTTCTTCCGTCGCCTTCACCGGTTCCTTTTCTTCTTCTCCTCTTGCGTACGAGGTGTATCTTGCAAAACGGTCCGAGGTTAACGACCTGGGCGGCGGTGTGGCGAAGGGAGGAGGAGCGCTGGACAGGAGAGACGGAAAGGCAGGCCACCGTCGAAAAGGTACCTCGATTCTGTGCCGCCGTCGCCTCTGCTGCTGCGTGGCTGTGCGCGCGTCGGTCGTGCGTGCACTCGCACGCAAATGCAGCCGACGTCTACCGACGATCTTATTGTCGTTAGACCGTTCGAACTTTCAACGACTTCCGTTCGTAAAAGTTTCAAGACGTGGGGACGATCGTGCCCGCCACCACGCACGTCAACACGATTTCCGTTTCGTTCGGCTTTCCTTGCGCGTACAAACGCGCGCGACACTCCGCGAACTGCTCTTCGTACGAAGGATGAAACTTCGTTTACGGCAGTGACGCGAGTCGATAACCCTGATAACCTTGTACCGAGATATTCGACGAAATATTTAGTTGCAACGAACGTTAGCCTTCTATGGATCGATTTTCTTTTTTTAAATAAACAAATTTATGCGACCGAAAATCAACAATTATAAATCTATATATGCACATTAAAAAAGAATTTACCAGGCTGAACAATTTTATTATAATTAATTCACTTTGTAACTTTGAAATAAGAACGGCTTACGATGTTCGTGCTTTTGTGCATAAAAGCTTAAGCATGAAATTACAGTTTGCAACGGCAGTCAAAGAATTGTTCGATTTCGTTCGCTGAAACACCTATGGGTTTTGCTGAATCATACCGCAGTACTTATGTATTGATATAGTCAACTATATCAATTGTAATTCCACTGTCTAATAGTTTTCGAAAATAGGTCGCGAGAGAGTAGGATCCTTCAAGGTCTTCAGGGGAATCTTCTTGCCAAGAGCAATGAAAACTAGCATTATTACTATTATTCAGTATTAAACTCATCGTCACTGTCAGTAATATTTATATGTCGACGAATAAATACTATTGGATGATCTTCAACGGACTCAGAATTTAATAAAAAGTCTTCGGATCTATTACCGCTAATGCGTCTAATTCTAATTCCTCTTTTATTTTTATGTGATTTTGTATCCGTATTTTGGATATATGATATATAAATCTGAATATAAATGAAAGCACAAGCATTATCATAAATATACCGAAATCTACCATAATAGCTCACACTGACTTAAAAGTCACAAAACTGTATCACATATTATTAGTAACGAAATGATTATTGAAATGCAAATAAATAAGTTGTCATTGATATTTAAACCCACAGCTATTACGTATACTTTTTTTTGTTTGGTAAATACCTACAGAAGCACAAATAATGTCAATAAATTCGGGCTCATAAAGGAGTAATTTTACGTTCGCATCGCGTCGAATATAGTTTGTTGGGAAACGATGATAGAAAATTAACTAAGAAAAAAGTAACCTATAAAAAATGATGCAAAGCGTACGATCGATTACGAAAGAAAAACGGGACGAAAGCGAACGAACGCGAGGCTAGACGACTTACGATCTTATTCGAGGATCGATGAAAAATGACGAGACTGAGAGAAATCTGTGCGGAGTGCGGATGAATAATAGAAACAAATAAACACTCTTAGAGGATAATTTACCGTTCTCGATCCTTTTTAAAATGCTTGAACGTGCTTCGTCGAAACTAAACACACGCTTCATCCTCCTATCGCGATCCTCGGGTCAAGTAGATCCCAACACCGGTGACCCTTGCGTTTCTATCGCTCGATCAACGACTCTATCTTTCTCGTTCCCTTCTCTATCTTCCCCTTCTCCCTCGTTAAGACAGTCTCGCGACTTTGCTCGAACGACGACAGTTCGTCGTATGCGGCTAATCGCACGTAACAACGACACTAGGACGATCAACGGCGACGATGAGGCCAAACGTAAAGCAATGCGCGTAACGTCAAGCGAAGAAGAAGCGACAGGAAGTAATAGGACAGGAGGAAAAAGGGAATCGAAAGGCCGTGCACATTTAAATCGACTAATTACGCGAGCGATAATTGCGCCGCTACGAGAGGCAAACAACGCACCCTCGTGGGTCTCGAATTAGCGCCCACGCCTCGTATCTCTACGCCATTGTGCGTTGCGCAAGTACAGAAGTCCGCGTGCGTAAATGCACTCTGCTCGTTAAGGCGGAACCGATGGAATCGAGCGTAGGCGCGGACGAAAACTCGTCGTGGACTGATATTCGCGACGCTTCGCTTTTTTCCTCCGCGACAATCGCTCGCACAGAGTGAGATTCTTAACGCGTTGCGGACGTATGACGAGATATCTCGACTTTCGTGTGGCATCGTTAGGGACCGTTGACAAGATATCTCGTCTTTCATAAAGTATCGTTAGGGAACGTTGAGGAGACATTTCGCAGTTGCTAATTGATAGTCAAGGGTAGGTTTAACGCAGCGGATAGTGAAAGCGATTAACAGAGTTACAGAAATATTTGCGAACAGTTCATCGAATATATCAAGTGTAACTGAAATATGGATATTTGTGGCGACGATTATAACTTTCAAGATAATACTGAAGTTTTCATTTCTGTAGAATAAACGAAAAAGAATATTAAAGAAAATACACACAATTAAAGAAACTCGTTACGTTTGTAAGCTTTGTGACGTACCGCTTCACTTAGACGAATGTTGTACTAATTCTTTTAGTGCCAGAAAACGATTTCGACTTTAAAAAAGACATCGTAGACATCCTTGACATATTTATACGAGTATATTGTAGACGTTACGTGAGACGATAAATAAGAACAAGAAATTATTAATTTTTTGTTTACAGCTTTCCTTAATTGTTTGGATTATAACTGAGTCTTTTGCAAAACAATAGTTCGCGTAAAAAAGAGTAAAATCACAACAGCTATAAAACACAACAACATCTATACATATCCCACCTAGTACATGCTTTGTTTTGTTGTTGTAAATAACCATTTTTCAATTTACGAAACCGATCTGTACGTATCTCTTCCGATAGAATATATTACTCACGAGGTGGTAATAACAGTTGATAAATTTCAACTGCACTAAAAGACCTAAGTATCATTCTTTGAAAAAGTTGAAATTAAATATTTTATATGCAGAAAATACTTGGCAACTGGGTACTGTTAACAATAAAATGTCTGGTTCGCAATGTCCTGTCCACGATACGTCGCCATTCTCGTCGCGCGTTCCGATTTTAAAATTTCCCAGGCTTTTGTTCTTCTTTGGCGTCGAGAGTCATTACGATCGACATTACGAGGACGATCGATCGAGGTCGCTGTTTTGCATCGTGATTGAGAAAGTAAAAGGGAGAGAAGTAAGGATGTCAATTTATTGCCAGGAGCATAAGATGCAGCGTAGATAAACGAACATCGTGATAGGTAGGAGATGTAAATATCAATGTAGAAAGCAAGATAAAAGATAGAACCGATGCATCACCGTTGGTGGGAGGAAGAGACTGGAATCGAACGAAATATCTGTATTTTGATACAATGGTACGCTTCTACGTGTTCTGTCGCCCGACCATGAAAAAATTTCGATGTCCTTCGTAAAAATACGCAAAACATTTAAATACCACAACATCCAATCGAATCTTTGAAATACAGCAAGATGAGAAAATATTCCTCGAGAGGCGAAGCGGTTAAACTGGTTTATCGTAACGCGATCTAATTCGCGCTCGAATTAAAAATGAGCGCCGTGTACGTTGAACAGGAAACTCGATTTGCGTCGAACTCGTCTTTTACTCGAGTTACGTCAACGTCGATTTCATGCGACGAAATCGAACGATTCCGAGGAGAAAGGAAAAGAGAGAAAGAAGAAAAAGTTAGGTTTCTCGTAACAAAATCACCCACGCCTCGAGACTCTCTACGCCGATGGGAGTTCGCTCGAACGAGGAGTCCACCACCATCGCAACCACTATCGCCATGCCACTAGCACTACCATCGACACCATCGACATCAACGCCACAACTACCACTACCACTACCATCATCGCCATCACCGCGTCTCCGTGGAAGGACCGGTTCTCCCGCGGTCGTACATGCGTACGCGGAGACCTCTCCACTTGCCCGTTGACTCTTACCCGCGGGGCCTCTCGTGGGTCCGACTCTCCTCCGCGTGCCGACTTTGGGTCTCCGGTGTTTCAGCCACCGCCGTCCGCCGACATGAGTTCGTTCCTACTACCTGCGCGCCCAAGGGCAATTCCAGAAGAATCCTACGATTTCTGCGGACGATCGCATCGCCGGAATAGTCCAGTCGCTTTGGCTTCTTCGTCCTTGGAGTTGCCCTTAGACGCGGCGACGTAACGCCGGGAGCGCCGCTCCGACGAAAAACCTCGGATTCCTCGTCTCTAGCGCTTCTTCGATCGCTATGGAAATTTACGAGATACGGCGCGGCAACCGGCGTTCGCTCGCGATTCCTCCATGTCTCGACGACGTAGCTCGCGTTCGTCCTGCTCTTCCAAGTCGGTTAAAATCATCGATGCTTTGGAAGAGAACGAAGTTGGCAGACGCGGTGCCTGGAGCTTCGCGAAAATATGCGCTTTAAAGTCGATAATCCTTTAAGCTACGTTCATTCGACTTTTACGCGAGTTAAATTTATGAAAATACCTCGAAGACGGCGAGTCCATACGAACGACCATCGGTCATGACTATTTTTGCGTCGAACGCCGCGAGCGTACGGTCTACGTTTAACTGTTAACCTACGTACGCGTGACGTATGTTTCTTCCGTTTCTTTTTTCCCTTTCTTCTTCCTTCCTTCCTTCCCTTCCTTTCCAGCGACCTTACGACGTCTCTCGGCATCGATCAACGTCCGGATGGTTTTGCAAAGGCGCGTTCATTATCGCGAACCGTCCGTTCGAGCGATATTCGCCTCGAAAAAAGCGACGATCGCCATGAGACCTCTCGATATTCTTCGAGAGCTTCGGGGATTATCGATTTAGTATGTACGACTCGCCGCTGCCTATCGATTGCGTTGAAATAACGCCAGCAGCGTCCTCTTCTCCCGCTTTTAACCCCTCCCCTCGCGCCACCACTCTCGTACGAGCCGCTTTATAAACGACTCCGCGAGATCGTCGACGTTCGACGTAACTCACTCCTCGGCTAGAACGACCTCCAGGCGGCTCTCTTGCACCTGGAACGTGGGCACCGGCTCGCTTTGATTATCCTCGCCTCGTAGTGCGTAGCTGGCGAAGGTGCACCCACCGTCGGAGGCGGGGAATCCCCCTTCGCCTTTTTCCGCGTACCGCTTGACGCGATGGAGCACGCATCCGCTTCGATAACTTCCAGACGTAGTTACGCGCCGTTCGATATCGATCGACCAATAACCCTCGCTCTCTATGAGACTCTCTGGTACGCGATCAGGCGAGCGCTTACTCGCGGAAGACGCCTGAACGTAGGAGAGAAGGTAGGGGAAGACGCCACTCGCCGCCTTGATAGATTCGCTCCGCTCCTTCTTCCACCTCGTTTTTCATCGAGCCCGGATCTCCGTACTCCTCTCTTTTCCTCGTCTTCTCTCGTGGAAGCCTCTCCGACGTTCGCTTTTCTTTCGATCGCCGTTTGTTGGCTCAACGTCACGAGTGACGATAATCGCTAAATTGTATCCCGTACTTCTACGCGGACGCGTTCCATCGTTACTTCTTCGTATCGCCGCTTTCTCCTTTCCGTTCAGTGTAAAAGTATCGTCTTGCGCATTCCACGAGCTGGTCGTCGAGGAATAACGCGAATGCGGCGATTGCTCGCTTAATACTTTAAGCATTCGGCATATTTTGTGTTCCCGTCCGTTCGCGTCGCGATATATCATCGGTTAGACGGATACGTGTCTTTAAATGTATTCTTTCTGTGCATCTTATTATTGTTTTACCGACCGGTAGCCGACTGATAGATTCGATCATCCTGCAAGACTGACGAATTTCGGAAAGCGTACATTTATGCATGATCCCAAAGACAATGCAGAGTTTGTACAATTTAAAAAAGAAGAAGTAGAACAAATTTCTACTAAGTTCACTAAATTTGTTTCACTAAACAAAGGTGACAGTCTCGATCGATATCGTACTTATTTGATAAATATGTCTATATGGATTATGATATGTTATGTAAATATTAAACTGAGAACGATTGCAATGGATAAAATAAATATTGCTTAGCAGTAATATCATAAAAATAAAATTTTTTATCGAATTCGATTATCCTATAATAACAGAAAGCGTAAAATTGTAGAAGTGCGTAGGATGTTGAACGCAACCGATCGATAAAGTGTTAACATTATGTTGCTTTCTCGAATACTTTGATTCGACAAAAAGAGACGTCTCCTATACAAAATGTTTGGTCCTACGATCAGTACGCGTTAAAAATTCATTGATTTCTTCCTTTCATTGTAATTTGACTACTGTTCTGTAAGGAGTTCGCAAAGTGAGAGAGAGAACTTAAAAATCTAACAAGTAGTTTTGATTGTATCTATTTACTACCGAGAATGCCACAACTCTCTCTTCTACACAAGTCTCTCTTCAAAATAAAAAATCGTCTCTCCCTCGACGGTTGAAAAGGAACTCTCTAAGCAACGGCGCTTTCACTCCGTCGCCCTTCGTATCTTTTCCAGAACGTCCTTTGGGTTTAAGGGCGACGGTTGCAATCTGGCGTCTCGCGACACGAACGAGAGCCACTTAAGTCGCCTCGACAGGGCGGCGCCTCGAAATATCCGAAGTCTATGGGCCACGACAGGCTCAAGCCGCGTCTTTTTTCATTCTTGCAGTACGAATCGTCCCGAATTGAAAATCGCCCATCGAACGCAAGACAAACGTCGCGGAAGCGCAGAGCGAACGCGTACGGTGCTCGTTTTCCGCGCAACAGTTCGTTCGCCTTGAAGGAGAGTTCGGACGCCGATAAAATCTAAAATGAAGTTATCCGTTTAAATTTAGTTAGCTCGGTCTTCATCCCCGCACGCGATGTAATTTAAGTTGGCAGTACGAAGCACGGCATGCCGCGGTATTGGCGTTACTCCGAGCACACGTCGCAGCGTGACTCCTTTTCTCATTCTTGGGGCGGAAGTTCATGCTCAGGCCTGCGGATTTATGTTCATTGTCAATGGCCGGCGTTATTGAATCGCCCCGACGTCGGTGCGACGAACGAATGCCACGGCACACCGCACGCGACGCGTCAACGTGCCGAATACGCGCTCGCGATGTAATTTTACATATCCTCCTCCCGTGCGAGTAATTACAAGGCCGTTAAATTAATCGCGTTAGACCTACCGTGATATTGACTGACTCAACCTTGCCTATTAGGATATCGACGTTTCTTCTCGAATCTTCACCAATTCATTTCCTACCTTCGTCCAATTAAAATCACAGCCGCATCCACGCGCGAATAATCGCGCTCATTATTCGCGCACGCGAATTATAAATAACTCTTCGAAATTAATAAATAAATTTCCGTCGAAACGTTAAACAGCAGCGGAAGGTCGTTCGATTAAAACGAAGGTGAGAAATGTTCCTTAAAAAAAAAAAAAAAAAAAAAAAAAA
>JAITYT010000541.1:1412920-1425455 GCA_025433975.1 Liostenogaster flavolineata
CGTCTCACACCTGGGAATTTTCGCAACGACTTCCAGTTCGCGTTATCATTAAACGTATCGTCCAATTACGATAATATCATCGCTTGGGTAACGATTTTACGCCGACAGCGTCGTTAGCTTCTTTCAGTATCTTACACCGAACGTTAATTTTCGCAACAACGAGGGTTACAAGTCGGCGCTCCTCCACGCAGGCGTTTGGCACGGTTGGCGCTGAAAGGCAACGAGGCTCGTTCCTCCTTCAGCACGACACGACGACAGTGTTAATTAGGTTATTCCTTATACGCTTCCCACAAAGCGACGTCGACGGTGTCCTCGTCGTGACTCGAGAACGACGACGCCGAGTGTCGAAACGCTTCGTTTTTCGAGAAGTTATACGCGAGCGCGTTCGATATTATTCTAAGCGCGCGCCGTTACGCCATCCATCTCGGCTCCAGGCGAGGCAGCGTCTCCGCTTCGCCACCGGAAAGCGGATGTCCGCAAGGTCGTGCGTCTCTTTGTGTCCCTTGGAAAGGCGACGTTTGCTTCTTTCCGCGTTAATCGATCGACCGATACGCCTCGTCCTTCGCGACCACGTTATTACACAGGCGCACCACCGATTCCAGATACGCGCTCTCCGATCGCGACTCCTACTTAATAACGATATTTTACCGGTGAGTTATCGCCCGATAACTCGGCTACGAGCAACCGGTAGGTAACCGCCAGCGTTTACTCGCGTTACGCCGTCGGTGTGGATCGATTTGTTTGCCGGTTAATGAGCGTTTCGTTCCATTCGCGCTAATTATCCAGCAAGCCATTACGGTTCCTCGGTAATACGATACCCGGAACGGGTAAAGGTGTCCGCGAATATGATCGAGTAGGCCCGAGAATGCGCCCGCTTTAATAATTGATATCGTAATCGGTTGCTCCGTCTTCCTTCGACCGGTAAAACGGGTATGATTTTGACTTGAATTTTTGCAGGATAGAAACTTCTAGGGGCTGCAAAGGGTCGTGGCAAAATTTTGCTCAAATCTGAAACCAGGGATGTTAGCTTTTTTTAAGCGATTTCATACTCGATGAGATGAGGAAAATAAAAGAGACCAAAAAGAAAACAGTGGAAGTACGAAAGCCGTACATGGCGATTTTGCAATCGAACAGGAACCACTTGGTAATGTTGGGTTTATTGGAAAGTTCTGAAGTTTTTTAAATAAAAAAAGCTAATACATTTTGAATAAATTTATTAATATTTACTGGACGATATAATTCCCATCGTTACTAACGATGTTGAGCAAACGACTAAAGTTGAGAAAATCAATATTTTGTAAAAGATTAATTTTTAAAATTTTTGGTTTATTTATTTTTTCAGAAAAGTATATAAAGTCTTCTTTCAAAGGGTAGACTTTGAAGCAAAATATGATATATACAGGATGTGTAAAAAGAACCTTAGTATTTATTGGACATTGTCAGTATCTTAACAACTTTACGACTTATACATTTGGCAGCTGAAAAAGATACTAGTGGACGAGTAAGTCCATCGATAACTAAGAAGAATATTATTTATTCCATTAAAATTTCTAAATTTTTAAATTTCTAACAAGTCTAAAAGTATCAAAAAATGTACTTAACCGCATTGGTTTCTGAGCGACTCATGCTCAGAGAAATGCGATTATCGAAAAAGTCAGTCTTCAAACAAGGGTATATGACATTATTTGACGGATCTTTCCGTAAGACCTACCTTTTTATAATAAATCATCGTTTGGCAGTACAAAAAATCGCGAGTTGCGTTCGAACTTAACTCGTGTCTATACCGCGGAGTGTAGACTATAGCTGTGCTCGAGCGTAAGGTCGCATTCGCGGTAGGTAAAACGATTCCAAGGCGCAGCAGAATGGACGTGGAACTGGGAACCGTGCTACTTTTCTCAGTTCCTAGGAAATCGCGTACGTGTTACACCGAGGGAATTTATGATGCTGGAGGTTGCTAGTAGAGTACGCCACAACTCCTAACACTAGCAGCAGGAACAACACCAATACCACCGCCATCACAGACGTATTCCACCGAATAAATCAAAGATGGTGCGTTTCATGTGGGAACCGCGCGACCCGAGCCAGCGGATGTTACACTTACTTCATTGCTGTTTAGCTGCTTGCCACTTACCGTCGTCGCTCAATTTCAGAGTCACGGAAAGCGGAAGATGACCACGCGCATACGCGCTCGAGAGAAAGTAAAAATGATCTATTACCATTTATTGAGGAAGCGGTGCTAGTTAACGTTAACGGTAATAATACGCTTTTCTAAATTTCATTCGTTTGTTTGCCTCTCGTTTTTCTCCTGCCTCCCTTCGCGAGTATCCCTGCTTAATGTTCGCGCGAACACCGGCGAGCATTCATCATGCGCACCGGCGTCGTTTCTTCAAGCTATCGCGCGATAGCGTATCGTGCGACGGCAAAGGAAAGAAAAGGAAAAAACGCAGTAATACGATGGACGGTGGTATGGAATTTAAACTCGTTAAATTGAAAAAGACTCCGCCACGTTGGATTTATACTCGACGGAGAGAGTCACGAAGACCTTGGCGTCATTTCGTTGATCGAAAGCGTAATCTACTCTCAACAAAACAGTTCGATGGTTCGTACAGGAATTTTACGAATTACGAATTACGTGGCAAGGCTCGATTTGAATTTTCATCCGAATTAAACGTCATCTTTTAAGGTGCAGAAGGGCTGAGAAAACCAGTTCCTTTTCGTACAATTAATGATATCGAGCGCCCGAAACATCGATTCCACGTTAACCGATTGAAAACGCACAGCATCGAAGTGCTAAAATTCACGTTCGAAATTCGGTCCACTCGCCGAATTCCTTGCGAAGCACGTACGCGTTGTTTGGCCCTTGCTAGCAAAAGACGAATTACGAGAAAATTCTCGAGGAAGTTCCATGGAAAAATACTACGCCGCCGCGTCCTTCGAGCGAGTTTCATCCCGCATTTTCTGGACGACTCGATCGCGTGCCAACGATCCCCGCGAGCCCTTCAATAAAGATGGTCGTTCCTCGAGCGTGGCGCGACTCTCGCGGCGGTCCAAAGGCCGGATACCCACGAGGCGATACCGATTCGCTGGCACGATAATCGTTTAATTCTTTCCCGGTTTATCGGTGGTACAAGAGCAGGAAGAAGCGGAAGAAGAAGGATAAGAAAAAGAAGAAGAAGAAGAAGAAGAAGCGCGCTAGCACCGAGCGGCAAAGTGCTCCGGGCCGTTACTCCAGGAAATCGCAGTGGCCGTTTCTATGCGGGCAACTATACGCACGGACGTAGCAGTACGCAAGAACGCGTTGCATCGCGTTGATACGCGGTACCGCGCTGCGTTTCGTCGCGATTCTTCTCCTCTCTTTCTTCCCTCCTCTCCTCGGCGGCGATCCGCTCTGCTCCTCCTCGATGGAACGTACGCGCTCGCAGGAGAGATAAGCTCGTTGCTCGATGCAATACCGTGGGAGGAAAGAAACTCACGGCGGAGATACTCGCAGCCTGAGAGCCTTTCCTCGTTTCCGCGATTTACCTATTCCGCCAGGACACGGGCTTACGATCATCCGCTGTGGAATCGTGACTCTTCCGGATGCGTCGAGGCTTCAACGGTCGTCCGAGTGCCGTTGAGAGGGCGTCGCGACGCCCGTCGTTCGCGAGAAGAAACGACGCTCTCGCTAGCCTTCAACGGTGACGGCCGATTAGGGTCGATCTCGTCGGCGGAGTTGCGGCCAAATTTCGAATACAGGTATCCCTCGAGATACACGCTACTTGTTACGCGGGAAAAAATGCTACATTACCTCAAGTTACTCGGTTTTTTTTTAGCAATTTTCGTAAAAAGGACAAAATAATAAGTATTTATCATATATTATATTTATTAATATAATTAATCGTTTGCTTTTTGTTCTTGAAAAGTGAAAATATACAGTATTTAGTGAAATCTGAGTTTTCACTTAAAAATGCAATATTTCATACGCATCAACCTAATAGTTATTTGAGGAATAAGAATAGCTTTATAATCTTTTCTCTAAAAGTTGGGTATCGAATTAGACAATTCGTAATAATCGACATGATGAATTTATTTAAAGTACAGACAAAGAATTTCGTTTAGAAAACTTCTGTGCTACGTCTTTTTAGTCTCTCCCCTCTTGGTGTTTTCCAACCGCCTGGCTTTCCCTCTCTTTCCCCTTAGACACTTAAAGAAACACTCTCGAAACGCTCGACCGAGAAAAGAAGACATTTTTTCACAAAACGCTCTTTCGAGAAATTTCTCGGCTATTATTAAAAGATATCACTTCTAGTCCTCGCACCAGCAGGCTGCGAACGAAGAGACGATCGAAATGGATTTCGTCCAGTCTCACCATCGAAATAACAGCAAACTTCAGAGCATTTAGATGAGAAGGAAGAATGCACAAAGTTATTTATTATCGTTTACGTAGTCAATCAATTAACGAATATAGCAATATAGCAATTTTCGTTCTGCCTCATCGCTAAAGTAATGAAAATCACTCGAGTACTTAGACGGTATAAGAAAGAATTTATAAGAATGTTTAATACCGATTACGTATTTGCGTAACCACGGCTATTAACGAATCGAGCGTATTACCGAAGACTCGAGATTCGTTCGAGAATTCTACCGTACTGACGGATATAACAGCGATAAAGAAGACTCCGCTCGTAGAAAAACGACGTTTTATTCGTACCGCTCGCACCTCCATCAAGGAGAAGATCGAGACGCGCTCGTTCTTCTGGCGGTCGGTCGGCGAAGCGCGAACGATTCTCCCGAGTCTCGTAAAGTCCTCCGACGCAAGAAAAGCGCAAGAGAGCAGCGGCGCGTCGCGGCGCTCTTCGTTCCGATAGAAATCTATTAGGAATCGCGTTACGTTGGTGATTGCATCGGCACGAGGCCGGATTACGTCCCGGGGAACGATCGTAGAGGAAAGTGCTACGTGTGGTCGTCGATTCGCGTGTTGTTGCGCGCCGAAGAAGAGGGTCAACGATCGAGCCCGCGGTTCGAGAGCCAACGAGATCGCGATTAGTCACGGCATGATTCGAGAAACGAATTACAGGGACACAATGGATTATCGTACGATCGATCTACCAATCGGACCCTTCCCCTCTCCTTTCTTTTCTTATCTCCTCGTCTCGCTCCGTCTCGCGCTCGCCCGTAACCTTTTTCGTCCAGTTATCGTTCAACGTACGCTCCGTCGAAATATCGAGCGGGATCTCGATAGTCGTCGAACAGCCGCGCCAATATGTAAATTGATAATTTCTATAGGGGGAGAAAAGGGACGTAGACACGCGGAGGCGCGCACCTGCGCGAATCTCGTCGAAGGATCGAGGATACGAGACTTACGATATCGCCTAGAATGGAATTCAGATAATTACTGCCGAATGAACGCGCATAAATCAGCAATGGCGATGGATCGTCGTCTCTCTTTACGTCTCTACCACTCGTCGAAAGGTGGAGATCACGTATCCGTCGATAAGCTTCGTCTCCTTAATCCTTAACACATTAAGGACCGCTCACGAGTTTTCTCGTGTCGCGCGTCCCGTCTGTTAGGGATGGATCACGAAGTAGCCCGTGTTTTCTACACGCTGCCTTTAGATGTCACCTACTTTGATACATTGTATCTACTTTGTGTCGTAGAGAAAAATGTTTCACGCACTGTCATACTTTAAAAATGTACTAAAAACTTCGGTGAAATCTATTTTTAAATAAAATTGTATAATAAATGTTATTTTATTTTACAATTTTTTAAAAATTATTTTTTTAAGTAAAAAAGTTATTATACATATTAAAAAATATTGTTTTTTCAATAATGCCTAGAATATATCCTATTATACAATGGCAGAAGCAATATTTTCCGTCGGTTTAACCCTTTAGCCTACCTACAGCTCCCAGTTGCTCTAGTTGCAAGAAGGTCGGTCGCGCGAAGAGCTGTTTAGTCGTGTGCTCGAACTTCTACGAAATGTATGCGTCTCACAACATGTATTATATTATATATTTCGACGCAACGAAAGGAATTGTGAAATAATAAACAACGTTTATTATACATAATGTTTAGATGCCTGGGAAGTAAAAAGTCCAAACGAAGTACCACGAGTCTCGCTCGTGGTTGTAGGCCAAAGGCTTAATGAATTCCGTTTAGTCCGAGCCAACACGGGCAGAACCGCTCTAAGACGTCGAAAATACATCGATTGAAGGAACACGCGTATCCACCGTGAAAATGAAATCCGACGGATGGAGTGACTCGAGGCAAAGTCGAGGGAATTCCCTCGTGAAAGTTTCGACTCCGACCGGTCCTCGCGATACGGATTTAACGTATCACGCGTAAAGCACCGAAAGACGCCGAGTCCTTTCGAGTTACGATCCGGAATTTCGAGGGGGAACATCGGCCCCCGACCGAACGCTACGAAATTACGAGGCGCACGCGCGCGTACGTTAACGCGGATACATCGTGCGTATTTTGTCGAGTGGAATTTTTTCTTCTTTTCTTCTTCTCTTTTTCCTGCTGTACTCTTGCCTTGAGCGTTCTCTTCTCGGTTGTTTCGTACCACACGCTACGTGTCTCCTTCTCGTAGAAGATAACGCCTCGATCGTTCCATCTCGTCGCGAAACGTACGATAAATTTCTTCGGTCGCGTCTTTCGACTAAATTTTCGCTCTTTTTATCTTCGATTTATCCGAAAGCTACAACGAAACGAACACTCGTATCCTCGTAAAAATGGACGGAGCAATATGTACGACTTGTCTAAAAATTAAGATCGGTGGAAGCATGTACGCGAAGACACGTACGTATGAATCTTTCGTTAAATCGACCTCGTGTTCGTAAGTCCTCGAATTCTCGCGGTGGACGCGTTATTTTCGTTCTAGTTGACCGTGCAAAAACTTTCTTTTTTATTACGAGGTCCATCTAGTCGTGACCTCGAATCGTCGTAACGACGATGTCGGAGTATTGCGTAGCGAAGCGGGAAAGCCATTTCCTCGATCCACTTTCGGCGTATCAAACGTTCTCGCACGGAGAGGCCATCCGTTGATTAACTGGTAACGGTCCGTACGACGCATTTGGTTATGCTAATCCGTGCAGAAGCCGCGGCGAAGATAGAAGCGAAAGGGGGAATTGGATACCCGTGATTACCATTAAATTGCGCTCGCAACGAAACGAGGTGAGCTTTGTAAAATTGATTGACGTAAGTGTATCGGACCGGAGACGAGAGGTCACGTGCTTGCGGTTGAATTTATTTCGCACGTGACGGTTGTTTACGTAACGGCGTTCCAGTGAAAGAAAGAGAGCGATCGAACGATATTCTGCCTCAAGGAGCCAGCCACCGAGGTCCATTAACGACGTTCGTCTCGAAGAAACGATGTTCTCCGATGTACTCGTGTTTTATACACGCGTCTAGACTTTAAATGACAGAATAACCGCGTTTCTTCGTAAGAAATTTGCGTCGTATATCGAGAAGATGGAAGAGCCTGTTCGCGAGCGTCATGAATCTGACATTTGTCGCGCTAAATGCATCTGACGAAAGATCGACGGATATTCTGTTTTGGGAAAAGAGATTTCAAGATTCATTAACGACGTTCGTCTCGAAGAAACGATGTTCTTCGATGCACGAGTGTTTTATACACTCATATATAACTACATATATATATATACATGTAGGGATAACTATAACTTTCCTTAATTGTTTAGATAATAACTGAGTCTTTTACAAGACAATAGTCCGCGTAAAAAAGATCCAAATCACAGCAGGTATAAAACACTACAGCATCCATATCCCACCTAGTTGGATTAAACATGCTTTGTTTTGTTGCAATAAATAACCACTTTTTAATTAACGAAACCTATCTCTACATATTACTTTTGATAGAATACATTACTCACGAGTTTTTAAGAACAATCGATAAGTTTCAACTGTACTTTTATATGCAACTATGTTTTTATTGCGTTTACACTGCGTCTAGGCAGTCCGTGCGTCCTGTTTCTATCGAATAGAAATTAATTTTGCGTCTCGCACTAAAAGGGTTAAAGGACAGAATAGCCGCGTTTCCTTGTAATAAATTTGCGCCGCATATCGAGAAAATGAAAGAAGAGAGCCACTAAGTTCCATTAACGACGTTCGTCCTGAAGAAACGATGTTTTTCTATGCACGCGTGTTTTATCCACGCATCTAGACTTTGAATGGCAAACCGCGTTGTTCTATAAGGAATTTGCGGCGTGTATCGAGGAAAAGGGGGAGCCTCTGTACGCGAGCGTCAAGAAACTGACTGTCGTCGCTCCAAAGGCATTCTAATCCTTCCTCGTCATTTGGATTAATCAAAGTGGGTCTTTCTCGATAGAGCGCGTGTCACGCAGGCAGTCGCTATTTGCGAGCTTCCGAGTTCCATCAGTATATTTATCGCTACGACAACGAGGAGAACGAGCGAGAAAAAGGTGGGAAAAACGTGCGAACTCCGGTGGTTCTCCGTCGAGTCTGGCGAAAGAGTCGATTGTCATGGAAACACGTATTAAGTTGATACGACGTCGCTTCGAATAATTTCTCCGATTTATTGTCGCTTCTTTCCATGTAAAAATTAGCGTCGACACGGCCTACAACATCTGCATACTGTTCCAACGCGCGTGGGCGAAACAGCAAGGAAAGAGTTTCGTTTGTTATTCTTCCTTCGGAGATTACTCGAAGCGACGCTTTTTGAATGTATTACTTCCGGGTCGTCGTTCGAGGCCAGTCGTTCTGCCATTACGAGGAAGGCTCACGTTCCGATTGTGTGCGTAATGGAATGAAAAGTGGAGCTTGAGGCGTCGCTTCGAGAAAAATCGACTCGATCGCGCCGAAAGTCGAAAGAGGAACGCGAATCGAATGGAACGCGTGCGCGCGATCTCTACGTCGTCATTTCCGACGTCGTTCGTAATCTACGATCTCCTTGGTGTATTTGTCGAAGTACGTTGGCAGGTACCACCTCCGCGACCACGATAAAAATCGACATGACTCGTCGATCGTGCGGTAAAATAACTCCATTATCCGGTGCTGGCTCGCTGGCGTTAAAAGTTTCCGTTACCTTTTATCATTCGACGAGCGCCGTTCGATCACGTTCCTTACGTAGGTCGCAGTAAATCTATCAGCAGAGGAGATACGTTCGCGTGCGTCGACCCGCGGACGACTAAATTTATGCGCGCATTAACGGAAAGGACTAATTCGGTCCCCTCGATAAAGCGACAAAAATATTTCACGACCTCACCTTCGTCTCGCCTAACTAAGATCGTTTCTCGCGCGAATTTGTCGGGGCCGTTTCTGCCCGTTCGTAAATTCATCTTCGAAGGGGGATCGCCCCCGCTACGTCCGTACGAGAAACGTTCAACGTCCAGAAAGAAGAAAGTTGTCGTTTGTCTGGAGATCGTGACTGGCCGCGAGGTCGTCGAAAGACGTAGCTGGAAAATAAATTCGCTTTCGCGTAAACGCTTTTATTTTCTCTCCTTGCCAAAGTCGATTTGGGATTCGCGTCTTATCTTTTCACGGGTATTGAAGTACCTTTGGCGTTCTATTAGTCGTGCATTAACGCTTCGAGTGATCGAAAGTCGACGAGCGCACGACTACCGGACGTTAATTAATAACTCTCGTTCGAGGCCGTCGTCGTTCGCTTTAGGAACGAATTATAATCCCATGCGAACGCTGGTCGACTGTAAATCACGTAGCGAAGCCACAGCGAACTCGATTGCTTTGAAATATCGTACGAAATTAAAGTATTTGGTTGGTGCATGTGAAATTTCGGATTTTCTTAACTTGTGAATGTTTGTCTCCCTATCTTCGTTATACTTTCCACGTTTTCCTAATGATTCCGCGTTAATTGTATCTTTGATATATCGCTAAACGAGATCAAACGCTATCCTTGCTTCAAACCTCAGGACGTCCTCCAAAATGACGCGAGACCTATTAAGCCAATTACTATTCGACGTTTCTCGTGGTTACGAAATTCGCAAGTTGCGCAAATTTGCGCGTTATTCGAGCAGGACGTGCGATCTTCGATTCATCGAAAACCGTAAGCAAGGCATCGACCTTGCGGTGAACGCGAGGCCGAGGCGAAGCAAGCTGCAAGATATTCGGGTGGATACTTTATTTGGACCAGTTGAACGCGATCGTGCTGGTAAACGTAACGAAGGAGAACGAGTTTCGTGAAAGTACGATTATAAAGCAGCGCGTTTGAGCACCGCGTGCCACTTAATAATAAAACACGGCGTTGCGCCTCGCGTATGAATAGGAAGATAGAAGCCGAGAACTTACAACGCGTAGCCCGCGGAATATCGTCGCGCACGCTACCGCGAGGCGTCGTTCCGTAACGCGTTCGTCTTTTCTCGGTTCCCCCTCGAGAGAGACACTCGCCGCTTCCTTTCTCCGACCCGCGCGACGCCGCACCCGTAATCATCCCAATTTAATTATTCATCGCTTACAACGTGCTACATGCAGCAAGAACGCTCGATGTCGCGCGATATAACGGCGCCGCGCTCGGTCTCTTCGAATAAGTTGTCATCCTCTTACCGCGGCGTAATCGCCTCCGTGACTCACGGAAGGGTTCGCTTTTCCCGGAGCGCGGGTACTTTATGGAATTGTCGCCTCGAAACAGCCGCGAGCCACGAATTTTTGGAAGAGAGAGAGAGAGAAAGAGAGGCACGTCGCGAATGCGCCATGCCGCGTCACCATCGCCGATTGTAAAGAATCGCTAAGATTCTTATACCACCGTCGTAATCCTCGTGGTTCGCTGCTAACTCGCGTCGATACGCGTCCCATTGCGCCCCGCGGCGCCGATCAAAGCCTTCGACCTCATCGGAAACGCTCGCGTGTAAAATTCGCCGATACTGCTATGCGCGCATCGATGACCGTCACTCATTGACTCGTTTTGACAGTGGTTCTACCACGGTGATCGAAGCTACGAGTTTACCGTTTTTTATTTTATTTTATTTATTTTTTTTTTCTTTATAACGCACACTCGTTTTTAAAATGTCCGACTTTCGATGATTTTACTTGAATTTTATGGAAATACGCAGGCGATTAATTTCAGTTTTTTTTTTCCTTTTTCTGTCGTTGTTTATTTCTTCCTTTTTTAAAGGAACGAGGAAGATCCTTTCGTTTTCATCCTTGGGAAAGTATAAATAAAATTTGTGCGCTGCCAAATCGTCGAGTTGGCAATCGACGTAAACGTTCGTGCCGAGCCGTGTATCACGACGATGACATCGGTGACGCGCTACGGGGGATCCACCAAAATCGACAAAATGTCGAATCGAACGAGTCGTTATAACGATATCTCATCTTTTCGGTGTTTTATTGCCGATAATTTTGCACGAATTCTACCAAAATACGTAGGCGATTTTTGATAATGGATATTAACGCAAATAATTCACGAAAAGATCGTGCATCGATGAAAACACGCAAGCCAGGCCACGCGATAGCAATCGTCGGTGACGTGTTTTAAGGATCCGATTGCGCAGCGTCCGCGTCGCGAATTTACGTGGCACCGCCACGAAGACTTTCTATCGCTCGAACTTCACCGTAGGACGTGACTTTCCTCGACGAATAATCGAGAGACGAACGACCGGCATCGCCATTGCATTCGCGTTTATTTGACCATACATAACGTGGCGCTACGACGACGATCACGAGGAATTACCGCAAGCTCGGCTGTCACGACTTAAACGCCATTTTTACGTATTCCTCTTTTCCTTTCCGGCCTCTTATCATTTATTCGCTCGAAAGATTTACTGGATATTCCTTTTTGCGTTTTTCATGGCAATCCTGATTTTACGTGCGTCGTATAAAAGCGCGCGGATGCCTCGTGACAATACTTATCGAAGCGATCAAACGTAAGCGTGTAAAGGGCGATTCTTGTGATCGTGACTTCCTGTTATCTCGAAAAAATCGCTGATAATCGAATTCGTTACCTCAATCGTTGGGATATTTACTACGTAGAAGATCGAAAGCCAGACACATCGTTATAAATTTCCGACGCAAACTATAATACAAGAAGAGATGGGTTTTTAAGTCTTCACTCACGAACATGCACGGGAGATTCACTATTCATAAACACTCGTCTCGTAGACGAACATATTATATCGATGGCTTTTGCTTTGTAGAATACAAGGAGCAATAAAACACAGTTTAAATCTGAAAAGATATATAATCATTAATTTTCTGAAATGAAAGTGAGCACGATAGTTACTCTGAGCAAGCGACACATGATAAACTAAAATTTTTCAGAAAGAAATGTTAAAGAAAACTACATTTTTTCAACGAGGAATACTATTCCATTTCTGAAATCAATTGAATTTCTGATTTCAAAACTAAAAATAGCCTTGGCAATCTTCGCATATCCCGCCTAGAATGGACTGGTAATAAAAGGATTAAAAAAACCGATTCTATGCACCTCATCCCATGATTCTTCTTATGTGCTTCGAGAGTCGTAATTTCATTTTCGTTCGAGTGCTCGCGACCGCGATTCTCGAAAGCTCGTCGATCGGCGAAGGACAGAGGCAGAAATGGAGAGAGAGAGAGAGAGAG
>JAITYT010000541.1:1429438-1440647 GCA_025433975.1 Liostenogaster flavolineata
CACCTTCGACAGTGATTTTATCATCGCATTAAAGCGAAATACTTTATCGTGTTATTAAAGCTCGCAATAACTTCTCCATTGCTTTTCACAATTCCCGTTCCAATTAAAAGGGATATAACGGCGATAATTCACCGCCGCCATGTCATATCATAAATAGTTTAAGGTTGAATGTGCTCGCGTTTACGTTTCTCTCCGTCGTTTCCCCCGTTACAAAATCGTTTAAGTTCTTACAGCGAGGCTGTCGACGTCATTGCGAAATTCGCCCCCACCTATGGCGCGCATGCAATTTCCATTTCGTTCTACGATACGTGTCATCGGTGGCGACTTTCTCGCAGAACGACGGCGGCGTTGTCTTCGTTTCTTTCTCCCTTTTTTTCGCCTTTTTTTATTATCTTTGTTAATCACGATTCCAGGCGATTCTCGCGTCCGCGAAGAACCGCATTTTCCTATCTGTGGTGGCGTACGCGAATCGTCGTCGTGGGTGTATCGTACCGACGATTTTTCAAGATCGAACCTCATCTTTCGTACGCCGCGCGCGGAAACTCAATCGTTCGTCGATGCTCATGGCAGCCGATTCCGTCAGTTTTTTCCCCGTACGGCGAGTTACGCGAGTATATTCACCGACGCGTGCGCGCACGTGCGTTCCTGCGTGCCGCGTGAGCACGCAGCAAGTACACAAGGCAAACGTTTTACCGTTGGCAAAACGGCATTCGTACGGAATCCCCCGGTTTTGTAATTTTCTCTCTTGTCGTTGGTCTTGTCGATGCTTTCTTTCGTCTTTTCATTCTTTTTCTTCTTCTTCTCATTTTTCGACCTTTGTTTCGGCTCGAATCACGCGGTTGTAAATCGTTCGATTCTAAAGTTAAAATAAGGCTGATGTCTGCTAACCAATAAATTAATTAAGATGTATTGACACGCGACACAGTTTATTATAACAACAGTAGGAAAAGGAACAAATATGGAAAAAACAACCGTGAACGGAAAAAATAATCAAGACGGAAATTAGGAAAATAAGAGAAAGATCGGTACGCGTATTGACTCTTTAGCTTTTGGTAATGAATTCACTCACGCAACGGAAAAAGAAAATTGTTACAAAAAGGGGAGAAGTTGCTGGTTACTCAGTTACATGTTTCGTAAATAAATTTAGATAATATGTGCACTTAAAAACGACGAATTCTATAGAAACGAATAATAAACGGTTCATTCACTAAGCAGCATTTTACGAAAGTTGGAATCTTCCTTATCGGTTGAAGGACCGATCGATTGTGCACGAATAACCTTCCTTCTTTCTTTTTAAAGCTTAAAAAAGAAAGCTCGTAGAAAAAGACGCCGTTTGCCTTTTTTTAACGCGTTGACGCCGGCGCAGATTTTCAGTGTCTGTTGCGTGTGGCGGCACTTGATTTCACTGTCCTACGGAACAAACACGAATGACCCACCGGTGGGTCAAGCCGGCGTCAACGTATTAAATGGTTCTTGTTCGAAATAATATTCTCTTTGTCCTGGATGCGTCGTATTTCGATATCGTTTTCGACGGTTTCTAATGGAGGATCGGCTTGACCGCGCAAGAATATCCGAGTTATATCGTGTTCGAGGGTCAAGGTTGACAAGAAGCAACGATCGCTGGATATTGCTCATTGTGGATCCCGTACTGCTACGTGTAACGATGCCAATTGTATTCGAAGATGAGAAACGAGCGACGAACTCGATCGAATGGGAAAGAATGTGGGACGATCTATTTGTATCTCGGAGATCGTACAATGCGTTTCGATGATTTATCACCGATTGTTCGGTGGAAGTGGATTCATCTGTGTCCGCGTACTCGGACCTCGCAAGATCGACCTACTTGCGAGTCGAAGCGAACGATTTCAGAGTCAAAGATGGGGAAACTTTGACGCTTTACGTTCGCTGTACGCGAGAACGTCCGTCCATTCGATCGTTCCTTCCACGGCATCGACAACAACAACAAAAACAACAACAACAACAACAACAACGAAGACGACAAAAGGGCTATAACCGACGAATCGTTTTTTCCTTGAAAACTGATCGAAACGAATTGGAAGTAATTTCGAATAAATTCGAGGATTCAAGACTGTTGCTTTCTCTTACCGAGAGACGATTAGATACGTACGTACTACGTAGGTATCGAGCGTCCATCTATCTAGGAGGTAAAAGCGTGCCTTCGTAAGCGACTGATTTCATCATCGGAACACTTTTCCGAGAGCGCTTATAATTTTATCGTTCCGCGCTTAGCCACGTCGCCCGTTAATCATTTTAGTTAGCGTCTTTTACGCCGCTCGCGGTTACTAAGAGCGAGGAAACCGTTGTCCGTTGATTTCATCGTTCGCGTTAATGCTATGATTAACGCCAATCATTATTTCCTTGTCGTCCGGGACTCGACCACGCGTACCTATCCATCTTAACTCGCTCAAAGGTCAAATAACCAGTCCTAAGAGTTTTCCACGGATTTTATCTCCTAACCGACACACCTACCATCCAGTTCTACAACCTTACACTTACCGGGGGATAATGTAATTCCGCTGGCGAACAAATTGATTCCTATGGTACCGGCGCTCTAACTCGTGTTCGTGCGATCGTCGACATTATCTAGGGCTCGCGGCACTCGACGTTCGACGAGCTTTCCTAGAATTTATTTAGAACGGGCACGATCCTTGTTAAACTTTCTTACCCCCGTCGTACTGTTCTCTTCCACGTTGACAGGATGAAAACCCATCCGCTCGATTAAATGTAAACGATTTGGAGTTGATATACGCGAGGAAGCGCATAATCGAATGTCAGTGTATCGTACGACGAAGAAGTATGTATGCGTGGATCGAGACATAGGGGAGTCACGATTGCAAAATCAGAACCCCGTATATTAGAAGAAAACGATTATCGCTGATATAGAGCTCGGACGAGCCTTTAGTTAGAGTCTTCTCAAAATTTTCAAGCGATCAACGACCGAACGAGGCAGAATCCTCATCGAAGCAATTTCTCTCTTTTGTCCAGGTGTATCCCGGATGGCGGGGACGTTGGTTACACGATGACGGAATTGCAGCCGTCGCCACCAGGATATCGCGTTCAGGATGAGGCCCCAGGCCCACCTTCTTGTCCCCCGGGGGCCTACAACAAGTACGGGCACGTCGGCGAGGCTGCCAATTTCAAGAGTGCCTCGACGTATCCTCAGGAAGGCTATGGCCTTAAGAAGAGTCCATCTCGGGCAGCTTCTAACGAGTATTATCGTCGTAGAAACGATGCTAGGAGGTTGTCCACGGAGAACGAACTTGAGAGTGGCAAAAAGGCCTCCATTGCCAGTTACAACGATTGCAACAAGAGGAATACTCCAGGCTACAAAAACGACAGCGGGTATGCAAGCCGAATTATTCAAACTCGCGAAATTTTCACTGATTATACATTCGATGATCGCGCGACGTACGTTACGCTCCTCCATTTCGAAAATGTTTCGAGAAGACGCTGATTCTGATGTATGGCCTTACGTTGTACGATCGAACGTTCTTGAGGCACCTTGCCTCGAGCGACGTTTAAAATTCCCAGTTTTTCTACGCACGATTACATTTAGGATATTATGGCTTCGTATGCGAAGGTGGAAAGAATCGGCATTACTTTCAATGTAAATTTCATGGATAGCGTCTTACGCGTTGATCGCGTCGTCTCGTTTAAAGAGTATATCGAACTCATTGCCTATTCCATAAATTATGCAGCGTGCACGCATCCTGGTAATAAAGTGGTTCAATGACATCGTATAAGAGCGCGGTCGTCCGCCATCGAGATTACCACGTATCATAAGTGATTCATCGCGTTAAAGCGTTAATAACCAGCTTTACCTGCATCCGTACGTAATTGTTCCCACGTGAACTATTATGGCGACATTACGGTCTAAGCGTTATCGTGGCGTTTATGTGACACTTGTCGGGGCCTTTTGTAAAAACGATAATCAACCTTAGAAACTAATTTATTCGCCATCGTAAACTTCTTCCTTCATTAGGATTTGTTCCTCCAGCGATTCGCTTTGTTACGTTGGCCATTTATGCATAGACCTCGAGAACGGCTTCGGTCGTAAAACTTTCGCAACGCTTCAGAATTCGCGTCTCTTCGTGAATCCTTCGTCCTTCGCGTAAATGAACCGAAGGCTCGCGCGTAGGAACAGTGAAAAGATATGTATTTGGTAAAAGTTACAATGGCTTGATGCGCATAGGTCTGTGTCCACTCTAACTTGGACTTCGCCAACAGCCAGTCAGTTATTCTCGCATTGCCGTCCTACGACGTTTCTTAATTCCTTCATTACCTAGGCGGCAGTCATAGAGCATTGTCGCCAGCCATCAGCACCCACCCTTACACTCTCCAAGTTCATCTAATTCTCTTTTAACACGATAGATACGTAACCGAAGAATACGTGTAAAAAAAATATATTGCATCTATCAAGAAATAGAAGATCGGTTCTAGTCTTAAGATATCACCAAAAGTAATACATCAATATTAGAGTCTTAAACATAATCGATACAAAGCGTATCAATATCTTCAAACGATCATCAAATCCTTCTCCGCCAATTGTACGTGCCAATGTTGCGATGTTGAAAAATTCGGTCGTATTAGGGAGGACGGCCAAATAGCCTTCTAACATGTATTCAAAGTTGATGGTCTCGATTCAACCAGCGCTAATTCAATTTGGTGGATACAATTTATAATTGAAAATTTCTTCCACACATCAAAGACTGTTAGTGTTTCATCGTTCAGCTTGTCCGAAACGTATTGAAATGTTCGCTTTGCGTAATATGTTTTCAACGTCTCACAAAACTTAATTTGAGTTAACAAAATTGTAACTTTGGATGCTTTATAACCGGATGACCATGTGCATTGTCTATTATCAATTCTAATTTCTAATTCGTGTTAAATCAAAATCGTATAAAAATAGAGTGAGGTGTATACGACACTCACACATACATACCATAGGCCCTTACTTCTCTCGGCAATTACGAATATCCAGCGATATTATCGCCATCTCGTCCGTGATGTTGTTTAATTGTCCCCCGTCGTTTATTCTTTTGGCAGGTACAGCGAAAGCCTCGGGTTCGACAGCTACACTCTCCCTCTCAACGAGAGGGATGAAGCTTCGCCACCGCCGACTCCACCTGTCAGAGACGCTTCCAGCCTCAAGGGAGTTTGCTACGGTCCAGGACACGAGAAATATCCTTCCTGGCCTAGCGCACCGGAAAGGCATCCCGACGACGATATTCACAACTCGGGACACAGCGGATCTCACCGCTCCAAGTCCTGGACCGATCATACCAACTACCCTAAGGAAAAGCCAGCGCAGTACACCAGACCGCACACGAAGAGGCCCAATCCTACGTTTACGCAGCAGGTAATTTCTTTGAAGCGTTTACTTTTTTTTCGTGTCATTATAACTTCGCCTTAGGAGAGAGGATGCAGAAACGTCTACCTACTGGAAAAAAGAGGGTTCTTCTTCCGTATTTTCAATTCCGTATTATTAAGAAAATTATATTTTCGTGACGGATAATACCGCATTATGCATAATCCCAATAATTATATACATTATAAAAATATCCACACTTCGAGATCGAAGCCGATGCAAATGTATACTTTTCCAAGTAATACGACAATAACCGCGTTTCCGTCGTACGGTATAATATTATACGCCCCCCTCCCCCCAAGCCCAGTTACTTCTTTCGTCACAATTCTCTCGATGGTTTGTATAAGCAAATCCTTTCAGAAGCACGTCTTGTGTCAGCTGAATTTCTCGGTCCGTCTTTTGTTGCACGTGGAATTTGCTGTCTTAAGTTATTCTCCGTCGTCATCAAATCGATATCTCTCTTTGTAAGAGATCGAAACCATCTACCGCGTTCACGAGCATCGCAATAACTTTGCTCATTGAAGTACATTCAGCGTTTTGTGTCGGGACTATATATTCGTATTGATCGGGCGAGCATTTAGAACACCGGAGGGTAAAACGTAAGTAAGTCGCGTTGTATCCACATATTGACGTGCGAAATTAATCTTCCATAACCGCACCTTCCTTTCTCTCAGCGACACGTATCGTATTTGTACCATGTCCTCTCGAAGTGGCCTAGCAATTTCGTAAGACCTTCTTCTTATTTGTTACATCTTCAAATTACGCTATCTCGATGAATATCTTCAAAGCAACATCACGTTCAATTGGAATTTGACTTGTACCTTCGATGATCTCCTCTATTCTACAATTTAGCTTTGATCGATTTATAAAGAATAAAGCAAGCGCATTTCTGATACGATAAAACTGACAGACACGGCACACTGTACAGCTTCTCTTGTCTTCTTTCGACAGTCATTTCGAGAGACACAAATCTACACTTATACACGGTGCTCTTATAACGCGTTTTTCGTTCAAAAACATTCCAACGACTTAGGCGGCTTAAAAAGTTTCGCGTGTCTTGATCGAATAATGGATTATACGATACGTAATTAACTTAATAAACCGATCTTTTATAATTATTATCAGATTTTATGATTCTTCGAAATCGTTTGCTCGTAGTTTCAACTGAAACCAAGAGAAAAAGAGAATAGTTCAGAGTTTATGGAATATAAGAATTTCACAAACCCAATGTTGCAGCTGAAGACTGTCATGGAACGTTGCGAGAAGATCCCGGCCGAAACTTTCGAGTCACGTAGCCGAGGTAACGTTGACGAAGAGCCGAGATTATGGCCTCGTGTCGATCGAGAGGGTAAAGCACTGGGAGATACGGAGTACGTAGTACCATCGCCTCCCGAAAGAGAGCAGCAGTCGGCACAAACCCTCAATCATGCGGATCTCGAAGCTTACGTTAGAAGTTATCAAGATCCCCAAGTGTCTCAAGTATTCATTTATGATTTATTCTTTTCAAAAAGCGATATATTTCACGCGTATGCGATAACACGATAGATTCGGCATGGTGCACTTGACTCATCCAATCCTTCACTTTCAGGTGGATTTATACAGAGAGACGACTTTGACGCAAGCAGGCCTGGAGGAGTACGCCAGAGCACAGCATTCTCAACAGGCCAGCTACGCACAATCCGAGGGTTACCACAGCTACGTCTCCAGCGTGGATTCGACGACAAATACTCCGTTCCTAGACAGGTATCGTTACTCTCGGAATCAAATTCGCTTTGCTCTTAGCTTGCAATTCTGACCATGATCGATCGTCGATAACACAGCATCGATAAAAGTCGCGATATTTTCTTTAGATTAAGGAGAGACAGCGAAGCGGTAGCACAGAGGCCCGCTCCTTCCTGGGAGGATGCCTCCAGGGAGGGAAGGGACAGCGTGGTTACCACGTCCAGCGGAAGTGCTTCCAGTAGCGAAACTTTAAAATGGCACGGCTCCATGTCGGACGTCAGCGTATCCAGTGGTTTGCCAGCTCGCCAAGGCCCTACGGACAGATGGCACCATGGTTCAATGTCGGACGTTAGTAGCATGAATGGCGGATTGTTGACACAAAAGTCTAATAACGGATGTCACGATAAATGGCAAGATTCAATGAGCGACGTTAGCACAACTGGTTTAACGACTGCGACGAAAGGCAGGCACAGCGAGAAATGGCCGGATAAATGGCAAGCTTCTATGAACGATCGAAACAAACAAGCGCAAGGTAGAGCCAGCTTACCGGCTGTGATTGGACATTGCACTACATCCGCTCCCGTCGGTGATTTCTCGACGGTACGAGATACCAAATGGCAAGAATCTAGCATCGATGAAGAATCGATCGCTGACAGATCGCAAACGAAAGGCCATCAATGGGAGAGATCCGTTCGTATCGATAGCGAGAAATACAACTCGATAGCTCAACCGATGCCACAGAGCCCTACGCGCCAACAAGTTGGATCTTCTAATTCGCAGAGCCCGGACAGTTGGGATCCGCTTCACGGATCTATGTCCGATGTTAGTCAAGCGAATGGCGTGCAGTGCAGTAAGCAGTTGATCGCTCACAGTGCGAGAGTACAAACACCACAGAGGCATCACTCGGAAAGTGTTTTGTACTTGGATCGCGAAAGAAGCCAACGCAAGTTATATCCTGTCAGTACTACTCAGCCTCAAGAAACGTCGCAATCTTCCAGGTATTTTACTTTCCGAAATCTTAAAGGTTTCTCGCACCGAACTTGCCTCTTTTGCGTATTAGCACTTTATAACATAATTTTCCTCGATATTGGCGAGTAATTTATTCCTGTGTGGACTGTGCACAACAAATACGTAGGTATTTTAAATATTTTTTATCCACAGAATGGCGCCAACGTCGCCGCAACAGCCACAATTGTCGGTAGCGGAACGCATAAACGAATTGGAAAAGCAGCAACAGCAAATGCGTTACACTTATCTGGATCCGGAAAAAAGGCACAGAGTTTCCGATCCGACTTTAAAAGCCATACAGAAAAAAGCGCTATTGTCGTTTTACGAAAGACACCATCAAGCCTCCTGGCGGTCCGAGCCACAGTTAGCTCAGGGCTCGGGTCCAGCACCGCAGAGCCCTCCGCCGCAACCGCCGCCACGACCGAGACCACCCTCGTCGAGGCGAGCCAGTTCTGCCTCCGACTATGCCAGCGGTACTTGGAGAGATAACTGTGGCAGAGGTCAGAATCAAAGTAATGGTGATTTGCCCAGCCCCAAACACCAACACAGCAACAGCTGCGGTAGCCTTTCCACGGATCTATTGGGACCTATGATAGTCGGACCTGCCATATCCATCGACGACTGGGTCCCGGAAAGACCACCTAAGAAACCGCATCTAAGAAGCGTTTACAACGATCGCGTTCCGAGTCCCGACTTACCGCCACCGTCACCACCGACCGTGACAGAGAACGAAGTTCACGATTGCGACGATCCATTACCACCTCCGCCGCCCGAGCTCAGCGACGTTTGTTTCCCGGACAATCAGCGCAAGAACAGCTCGGGTCATCATCAGTCGGAGGAAGCGAAAATCGCTCGCGAGAAGTCTTGCGAACGGCATAAATCGGAAAGGCAATCGATGAGACGGTCGAAGCACAGTAGCAAAAGAGATCACGAGAAGACGTCGGGTAAATCGTCGCCGAATTCGCCCACGACGAAGATCGTATCTCAGGATCCGGATCAACATCAATTCGTAAGAGCTTCGACGGCGTTGAAGCACGTCGATTCCGACATGGTGTTGGAGAACGGAGTTTCGGCCGGATTCGCGACACACCGAATGGTAGCCACGGGTCGTTCCAGCTTGAGATATCCTTCCACTCAGAAACTGATGGTCAACGGCAGAGTGGCAACGTCCAGACGGATATCCGAGGAGAGATCGTTCACCGGTAGACCTCCGGCCCAACTGCCCGATCTCATATCGCAACGATACAGCGATTCCGGGAATCAAAGGCCGGCACCTCAGGTTCCGGTGGAACCAAGAATCATCAGGCAGGAGTCGATGAGAGTCGAAGGCAGCAGAATGGACATATCCGGATTGCTGAGGAACGACTCCGCTCAGCGGTTGGAATCTTCCTCGGGTCAGAGACCCCAGCCTCAGGTGCCCAAGAACATCGACAAGAACGGTTCGATGAGTCAATCCAGCCACCAGTCGTCCAGACCGAATTACCTACCCGTCGCGGAAAATCCTAAAAGTCCGTCGAAGTACATGGAGACCGCAAATCATGGTTTCACCATAGGTAGTCCCGTTAAAACGGGATACGAGGCTAGCTCGAAACTCTTTCCTTCCGAATCCAGTCCGCAAAAGTATCACGAACCTCCGAAGTACGTTTCCAATCATCATCAACGACACAGCGACGGCCCCCAGAGGAACTATTACGCTCTGCCACCGAAATACGTGGACTTGCCCAAGCAGAAGCCTCAACCGCAATGTCCGACAGATCGGTACGGTGGTTCGTGCTCGCCGAGTTCTCCGCCACCGCCTTTGGCACCAAGACAGAACACTCCAGGAAGGAAGTCCTTGCCGCCTCCTCCGAGACCGGCTCCTCCTCACGCTCTTCAAGGGTAAGTCCGCGCGTTCAGCGATCCTATCAGCACGCCTTTACGTTTATCAAAGCCATCGATGAAATATAACATTATCCTGTACGGTTTGTCTTCTTCGTGTAGCTCGGAATTCTCGTGGGTCGAGGCAATTTAGAAAAATCGTAGCATGCGATTACGATGCAGTTTAAGCCACGGTGTATACACGATCCTATAATTGCAACGTAATCGCATGATACATGTGTACCTTCCTGGTACAACCGACGCGTTATATACAGCGTTCGTTCGATCTCTCGAGCCAACAACATCTCGTCGTACGTGGCGCTTCGCTTATCCAGCAATCGATCAATCGAATTAGAGGTATCTATAAGCGCACGGTTTTCTTCTTGCACTACCGATAGAACGCTTATTAATGTCCCAAGAAGATCGATAGATCGTTCGCCAAACGGACGTTTCGAACTGCCGATCGCGTAATAGCTCCGAGCATCCCTCGCCCGCATTGATTAACGATCGAGCCACGGTGAACTTGAGATCGACTCAGAACCGAATGTTAAACGTCGCCAATTTCGCCGATGTAAATCCGTTGGGGATTCTTGCGGCATTTTCATCGACCATCTCCTCGTATCTTTTCCATCGACGCGTACTCTTTCATTTTGACGTAAAAAGAAGACGATCTAAGATCACGTCGACATATTCGACGTAACGACGATCGTATCTCGTTATTCGTCGATAAAAGGAGATCGCTCCGTTACGATTTCTCCTCGTTGGCATCGTTCGTACTTCGATGACCTTGTCGGTAATTATTTACGATAATTCTCAGGCTCGTGCAGAATCGCACGCTTTACCGTTGCAGATCGTCCTCGCAAATCCAACGCGACCGTAGTCGGCCTGATTTACGAGCTTACGATTTTCCTTAAACTCCGAGCGGCGGTAGATCCGTCGGGCGTGGAACGACGACGGTATCGCGATCGTGCTAGAGCAGCTTGTTAGCGATCGCGCATGCAAATGGCGAGCTTCTATAATTTAAAAATTACACCTCGAAGAATTGCTCGACGCGTTGTACGCGAACTTGTTGCCTCACGTACGGCCATACCACTTGCATGCATAATGCATGCTGGCGCGAAACCGACAAATTACAATATTGTAATCGTAATCCGTGCAAGCTAACGAGAAACGAAAGAGAAGGAGAGAGAGAGAGAGAGAGAGAGAGAGAGAGAGAGAGAGAGAGAAGGAAGA
>JAITYT010000541.1:1455170-1469765 GCA_025433975.1 Liostenogaster flavolineata
GCCGGAGGCTGTGCCGGTTTCCCGTCTTGGGACGAGCGGGTTCGATCCTGTTCTAACAGGCCTGTTATTACACGGGAATGCGAAAAAAGAGGACCGAACCTTCGCGGATCGAGTAAACTGTTAAAAATGTAGGAGGGCACCCGAGTTACGGTCGACGTACCGCCCTTCGCTTCTAATAAACGCCACCAACCTTACCGGATGGACTACATACGCCGTACGTGGCTCTAGCGCGACTTCGCGCTCGTGTGAGAGTCGTTCACGTTCTTTCGAGGAAAAATTCTGCTCCCTGGGAAGCTTTTTTGGACGATCTTTCGTCTTTGGGAGAATATATTATTTATTATAAATATATTTGGTTGTCCGGAAAGTTCGTGCCGATTTTCCTTATTTCTATTATTTTATTTTTTATTTATTATTTTAATATTTATATTATATTTTTTATTATATATTTTACTATATATATAATAAATAATTATATATATCAAATAATTAATTTTTTTTTCTTCAAAATCGGCACGAACTTTCCGAACAACCCAAAATTGTATTATTGAGAAGATATATTTCATCAATACCGGATTTATATCCGAGACTCCACGGAAAGACGTCCTTGGGAAGGTTAATCCGCGAGGATGAAAAATCTGAGTAGAGATCGGTGATCCGTGGGAGAGGCGGAGAAAGAGAAAGAGGAGAAACGGAACGCGATACAAGAACGAAGTAATAAATTATTGCGTTATTGCCGACTTATTAAGGTTAAGGAGGTGCGAACGCACGCCTGCTCGCGACGATTACTTTCCTCGTAAATCAGTGGCTTACGCGCGGAACCGCGCTCACAATCGGTAGCCGACGTGGCTGCCAATCTCTTAGCGACTTCGGAAGATTCCTTCGTGTCTACGTGGAAACGTACGTACACGAAAGTTCGCGCGTTTCCTCCTTCGAGGTTTTTTGCAAATCCTACATTCTCGTGGCAAAATCTAAACGGTGTAATGAACGATAGAGACGACTGCAACGACGTATTTGCGAACGGACAACGTTTTCGATCTCCCATTCGTTTTTTCTTTTTCTTCTCCGTTGCTAACGCGTTTTTCGATGAACTTTGCTGACGGATTCTTTGGGCAACGTTGTTTTCTTGTTTGACCGCGCGTTTCCACCGCGAGATCTCGCGCTTTAATGAGAAACCCGACTGTACTCTCGATATTTTATAGAATATTACCCGAAAACCGCAAGGCGCTTGCGGTCAAATCGCTTGATTTCTTACAACGGTACTTTCAACGCAGACTTCCTCGGTCGAAGATTTTTATCAAGGGCTACGACAGTTTCGTAACTGCCAAGCGTAGCGGAAAGCACGTAACACTTTTTTCTCACGACTCTCGCGTAACTCGAAGTAACACGGATAACCGGAGACCGCGATGCATCCAAGAATACGAGGTATCGCACGGAAAGCCTTATTTCCTTCGTTTATACGTGCTTGCGCGGCGAGAGACTCGCCACCGCATATTTCGTTCGATAAATCGCGTGAAACTTTTCGCTCGTATATCTCGCGCAGGAACTTGCCACCGTAGATTTTCTACGATAAATCAGAACCCACGACGATTCGTTATCACGCTCGAGTCGATGGTCGATCGAGGTAAGAAACGATAAAACGTTCTATTTCGAAATTCGTCGACGATCCGCAAAGATTCAACGACCTTCTTCGACGTAGAAGCGCGACCGACCGATCGATCTTCCACGTACGAAGGCGCTAACGATGGAAAATCTAGATGGTTAGCGCGAACGACGTTTACTGGCGGCCACTGACGAAGCATCGTGCGCTAGAAGCGCGTTAGGAACGATTGCGCGTCATCGAATGATCGTAAAGTATCGCTGTGTAACTTCGGCAGTCGTAACGTATAAATTACGAAGTTCTCGCGACAACGAGGTTGCCTACCTCAACATCGTTATACGTATTTGCGATCGTTGTTCCTTTGAAAAGCGAGTTACGATCGCGGACGTTGCAATCTACGACAACGATGTCTGACAAACACGCGGAATGTCCGTAACCCCTGCGATATAATTTCAACGACTACGAATCGATCGTTGAATCATTGATCTGTTAACTGGGTATGACGACATTTTTCGCCATGCATAAAGACTACCAATTCTTTAAACATTGAAAATACGTTATTTATTATTAAATAACAAATTTTGTTGTGGAAATAAAAAAAAAATCAATAAGTTAAAAACAATTTTTGTTATTACATGAGGTGTGATGACGTTACTTATCACTGCGAGAAAAAGTGATAAGGAGTTTGAGAAATTACAGCCGATCCGACGCTCAAGGAAAACAGAACGGTACCGAATAATCGTCCTTGTCGTTCATTCGTACATTTTTCTTCCGAATGGTCTCTCGTAACGCGTGGATCGCGAATAAACTACTGGTAGAAATTCGTTCTCCTTGCTCTTGACGTCCGTCGAATCGCATAGGGAGGAGATGGATTATTATTCCCGTGTAACGTTTTCGCCGAAGAAAAACGATCGAATCGAAAAATCGATCCTTCCAAGCGGAGAAAGAATCGTCCGCGTTTAAGCGCACCGATGTCAACTTCTTCGTACGTCAAATCTAACCGGTTTCGCCAGACGCGTCCTTCCGCGCCATTTCCATGGGTATCGCGCCAGCACGGATACACGGACGGACGGACGAGGAGCTATCAACGGCACTACAGCCTGATTCGAGAGAGAGAGAGGCGTCTTACGCGCCTACTGTTTGCCGGTTCAGATCATAGGGAAAGATAATAAGACACGTTGACCCGTCACCACTGGGATCGTCTGGATTCGACGGAATCGGCGATGATCGCGAATGTTCGTGCGAGATCGTACGCCTCTCTACCTCCCTCGTGTCCCTCGGTGAAAAGTGTGCGAAGTACGTACGAATGTAAGTACGTACGGGCGTGCACACGCACACGAGCGGAGCGCACCTACGTACGTAGGAAGAGGAACGCGTGTTTTTCTTCCACCCCCTGGCCTTGTCTCTGTCGCTCCTCCTGTCAGCCCCCACCACTCGCGACTCGTTCCATCTCACCGTCGCCCCTTCCACTCGCCCTGTCTCCCTCGCTCGCGTCTTCCCTCTCCATCATTCTTCCAGCAGTGTTCCGCGAGCCGTGCTCCGAGTCATTTCGTTGACAGCGGTCGGCTCGATCGTAGGCCACGGTATCGTCATCCAGGTCGGTCTTACTTTCGTGGGTGCGTTTCTGGCAGCTGTCGAGAGCTGTCAACGTTTACGCGAACGCCGCGAGGCCAATCGATACGCATTTCTTCTCGAGGGGCATCTTCGTAGCCCTGTCCTCGCTCGAGGATGACGGACGAGCAGTGTTCGTGCGGTGTGTCGACGAAACAACGACGCTAACGCGCTCAACTATGGATAGTCAAAGTGACGCGTCGATCGACAACGAGCCGTGAACAGACGGACGCCGCTCGCACGATTTCTGAATGGATGTTAAGCCTGAAAGTTCTCAGTCTCGTTATCGGCATCGACACGATGGTTTTTGGCAGCAACAAGTTCCGAATACGAAGGTACGTCGCCTTTACTCCCGGAATCAATGACCAAGTCTGCCACGATTATCGTCGTATTTATTTTCGTGCGCGTTACGCGCCATCGGGAATCGAGAGCGTTCGGGTCATTGTCCTCTTGTACTCGCGTTATTTACTCGACTTCCATCCGTCGAGATCGAGTCGTACGAAAAATAATTTCTACGCGGTTAACAGCGCTTTGTTACGACTCTACGATTTATACGATACGGTAAACGAAGCGCCAGTCGTCCGTAATTGCGTCCTGAGCGTCGTTGATGGAGCAGAGAAGAGGCCAAAGCTGACATTTTGCCCATTTATCGTTCGAAGAGCGCGCGTTTTCGCGCGGAGATCGCGGTACGACGTCCAACCAGTGGCGATCGTTCCTTTATCTCTAGAGTATTTCTTTCGTTTTACGCGTAGTACCGGATGGATCTCGAGCGGTTAGGTCGCTTCGACGTCACGGATAATCGATGATACAGGGTCATGACGGCGTTCGACGATGCTCGTTTCACCGTGACGAACGAAAATTTTACACTCCATTTGCGATGACTCGCGCTCGACCTCCCCCTTCGTTCCTTCCTTCCTTCCTTCCTTCGTCGCGTAACCAGCGACGAGCGCGCCACGACCCTTCGCAAAACGTCGTCGACGTTCCCCTACGTTCGATACCGTTGCTGTCTTTGATCGCGAACGACAACAATAACGCGACAACGAGTAACAGTCGTTTAAATGCCGATTCCGTTGTACCGGATAACGGAAAATAAGACAATGGAGTCTCTGTGCGATCTTTTCTATCGATCGATCCACCAAAACTCCTATCCAGGAATCTTCTATCGACCCTTCGAGAGTCAAGCATTTAAGCGTTGTTACAATTTTGTATGAAGTCTTTTTGCGTAGATTCGATCTGTCGCACGTGTAAAAATATTCCTCTTACATTTTTCAAGTGCTTTTGTTTACGAGGTTACGTTTTATCGTAAAACGAGGATCGTTTTATCTCTAAAAAAAAAATAGATAAAGTGAAGAACACTATACTTTATGAACGTGTAGACCGTATTTCAGACACAATGGAGAAGTCAGAATTAAGACGATTCTGCGACGTAGCCGTTGATGTACAAAGGGTTAATCTGTACTTCCGGTTTAGCAATTGCATCGAATTTCGAGGAAGCTTAGATCGATAAACGAAGGAGGAAAGCTTCGATCATATCGTCGACGCGTTGATTTTGAAATGTCTCGGTTTATTGCGCGGAATGTTGACTCGTCTCGTACGCGACGCGTTCACCTTTCGTCGATCGCACGAAACCACGCGAACGTACGAAAATATTGTCATTCGCCGTCGGTACGAAGAGACGACATCGTCGTCGGCGGCGGCGGCGGCGGCGGCAGACGTCGTCGCATTAGTTCGTAGCTCGACTCTCGTGACTTCTTTTTCATTCGCGGTAATTGCATACCGGTGCAAGGCACAACATACGCGCGACACGCTTCGTACGTGTAGGTCGGTAACTTTTGCGGGAGCCGGCTCGCTCCGGTCTAACTAAGAAACTAACCGAGCGGGGCAAAGCCTGGGAACTATTCGCTCGATACACTCGCGCAAGAACCAGAAAGAACAGCTAAGCGAAGCGATCGGTGTCTTTCTCCCGCTCTTTCCGCGTCTAGACGACGATCGCCGACGTTCTTATTTCTACGACGACGTCTATCCTCCGCAGTCGCGCAAGGACGCCTTTATTTATCGCCCGATGATCGAGATTCGTGCTCGATCATCGACGATCCAGGAATACTGGCCGTTCTCCCGACAAAGTCGACGACGAGGACGAACGAATCCGACTCGCGTTCTTTTCCCTCTTTATCGATTCTTCGTAAAACAAGCGAGTAGAGCTTATTAAATTGTTACGAGGAAAATAATCGTTTCTGCTACGACGGACCGATCGATTCCACATATTGGTTCTTCCTAAGAGTTCGAATAAATCGGTTTTTAGTACGCTGAAAATTGGAAAATTAACGTTTTTATAGACGCGTGCCTTACGAATCGAAGTGCAATTTTTTCCTCGTGCCAAAACGAATTCTATACGCACATATGTACATCGAATCTTTATAATCTTTTCTCGGATTTTTCTAAGAGTTCGAATGAATCGGTTTTCAGTGCGCTGAAAATTTGAAAATTAACGTTGCTATATACGCGTGCCTTACGAATCGAAGTGCAATTTTGTCTTCAAGTTAAAACAAATTTTATTCGCACAGGTGTACATCGAATCTTGATACCTTAGGTAGTCGCGAACCCCTAGCGGAACAGCTGGGCTTCGCACGAGCCACCGTGTAGGATCGATACGTCGCGTCGCGGGGACGACGACGACTTTAGTTACAGTTTTTTTCCTCTAAGAAGGCGCGTCGGAATCGAATCGCGTGGGTACTCGCACACCCGTCGTTCGCTTTTTAAAGGGGACGAGCAGCACCGTCTCCTCGTGGGTCGATAACACGAAACACTGAAAACGACGTATACGACAACGCGCGGACTAACGAACTAACGAAACGCCGTCGATTCGAGGCGGACAACCCGCGTACCTCCAATTACGACATCGCCGTACTCCAAATTCCTCGATACGCTCTCGTATCTTTCTCTTCTCGTAAAGAACGTATGTAATATCGCCACGTCGCGACAGGTGATCGCGCGATCGTAGTGGTGGCTCCAGCGATATCGAGTTTAACGTGCACGCACGCGTTAAACTCCACCTTCTCCGCCTCCTTCTCCTGTTTCTGCTGCTCCTCCTGCCACTCTCCAGCGTATCTCACCTGTACGCGCTCACACGCGCAAACGCGCATTCAGAGGGAAACCGTAACGCGATGTCGAGAGGCCGGCGCAGCTTAACGTCGCGGCTACTCCGAGTGGTAGGATTATCGACGCTCAATTAACGGATACCGGGCCTCTAATTGCGACCACCTTGCTTCTGCGATTAATAGATACTCGCTCTGGCTGCGCCAGCTTTCGATCGGTCCATGATAACGACTGCGTGAATGACGACGATCTGGAAGACGATCCCTTTGCTCGACCCTTTACAACAGCAATTTGTCTCCTGGCTAGGAAAGTTTTCTTTAAACGCGGAATCGACCAATATCGACTTTTAGACGCTATGTGAAATTTATGATCTTTAATATTTGTGTTAAAACAGCAATGTTTTGTAATTCTGCTGGTATTATCTCGGGAGATTTTACAGTCTTTTAAGGAGCGATTTAAAACGAGACTTATATATTAGGTTATTTTTTGTTTTTTGTTTTTATGTTTGTATGAAAAAATGTTGGAAAAATGAAATGACTTTCCGAACAACTTAATATCTACTAAGAAAGGTTGCAAAATAGAAAAATTAATTTAGATCGCGTATACCTGAGCGTGAGCTCATAGCCACGTAGGCCTGTAGAAGTTTAAGGTTGACGATGATCAGAGCTCGCTTGGATAATATCAATGTAATGAAATAAAGTCATTCACTTCGTTTCTTTCTCTCGTAGTCGTAGTCTGATTCCTTCCACCTTTTACCTCGCGATTCTTCAATAAATTCGCTCACTGTTTAGTGTTTCACGCGTTTCACGCTTTTCTTGCCGCATTGCGACCATTTTTATAACGTAAATTCCACTGGTAACCAAAGAATTTGGCTCGAATCCAAAATATCGCGAATCGAGCATATTCTTGATCACCGAACACAGTTTTTACGATAGATTGTATTGGAATACGATGAAGATTTCGAAATCGTCGTTTCGCACGTGTGATTTTATCTATACAAATTTTTTTCATAAGAATGAATGTAAAACCCTAGAACGTGGTATTCGATGAAAATGTAAAAATAAAAAATGACTTAATCGTTTTGTTTCGATACTGCGTCATTCGTTCTCAGAAGCAGCAGTTCGTTTACGAAAAACGCGTGTGTTTGTTATTCGTACGTATAAAACTAACCGCCGAATTTTTAAAAGCCTAACGAAACGTCTGGGAAGAAAAGACGTCGAAATAGCTTGAAATAAATCCAATGGAACCGAGAGAGAAAAAGTATTATTCCGCGAAAATCTTTTTGTTTAACGAGCCATCTTAATAAACGGCGAAGAATTCGCTCCGCACGGAGACGTATACGTGAAAGAATTTCCCTTTCTCATGATAATTTGGTCACCTACATCGTCGTCGTCGTCTCCTCAATTCGCGACGGTGACTCGTTTCCTCGAACGAGAGGAACCTGCGAGCCGTGAAATGTATTCTCCGCGAACACTTTCGGATCTCGAGCCGCGGGGTGAAAGGAAACAGAACGGCGACACGGTAATCTCGCTAAAAAACTGGCGACGCCTCGTTGCGCTAGTTTAATCTCGCACTCGAAATTATCCTCCGGCTTGTTGCTCGAATACCAACGGGATTCGGATTATCGAGACGTCGGGCTTCTCTTTTTTCTTGTCAGCATCGATCGTCGATCCACCGGAGACGCGAGACGTCGATCGCGATTTCGAGAAGCCATTTCGCGTCCGCTGCAGAACGAGAGAATCGTTCGACGTCCTGAGAAAGAAATCAAGCGAGGATTCATCGCGCTCGAGATGAACGTCGCTTTACCTTTTCGAGAAGAACGATGGAATTCACCGACGAACAATAGTTACCTACCGTCCAGGAACGTGCGAGGCTTTAATGAAAACTCGAAGGATGAATTCCTTTTACTGCTCCCTTTCGCAACGTCGCCGTTCTTCGCTCTTCTCGCGTCACCGCTGAAAGACGATGAGAAAAATGACGATCGGAATTTCGCGCCCTTTAATCGCCTGCGACCGCCGTATCGAAGTGATGTTTACACGCTGCTCGCGTCGCCTCGAGTTGTGTAAACGTCGCTTGGCCAACGCTTCGATGTGTTTACGACGGCTCGTCGATGCTTCGCGATCGTTACAGCGCCTCCCTATCGACGGGAAACAGACATCGGTCGTTCGTCTGCGTTTTCGCACGCCGTACGCGTTCTCGTTTCTCCAGAACAAGATCCCAACTCTCGTTCGATAAAAATTCATCCAATCGTTTCTCTCTTCATATATTGTATTGGATCGTCTTTGAAAAGAAAATGTACGTGTTACGACGCGATATTTACGTATCAATCGCTGCAACTGGTCGTCCATTGACTACTGATCAAAACGGTGTCCGGATAATTGATGCTATTCTTAGGAGTGAAAAAAATAAATGATTGCAAATAAATTAAAAGTGTCCAGTCTTTGATCTATTTTAAGTGGTTTTCTAAAATAATTTTCATCTATTTAGATTGCACATTACTTCGATAATAATTTGTGAAAAAATGCAAAATCGATAACGAGGAACAAATTTATTTTGACAATTTTAACATAATGATAACTGTCACAGGATAAACTCTGTAAAGTGAAATACATGGAAAGACAATAAACGACGAGAAAAGTGGGTTCTGACAGTATCTCAAATAAATCCATCTACGTTTTGATCATACCAACGGAGCGTGTGACAATAACAAAGATAATATAAACAATATAACATCGAAATAAATGGCGGTATACAGTTGCTATGTTACATAGTTCGATAAATTCCATGTTGAAACAATTGATAAAACAATAAAAACGTAGACGGTGTATATTTACGACTTTCGTGTATATTGACAGACTTATGAGGACGTATATATACGCCTTTAGCAGTAAAACGATTAACGAACGTTTGGTAGGTGGAGAATAGTTCGATAAGCGACGAAATCTAAATCTCAATTCACTCGTTAATTGAATCGAATCGATGTTCATTCTTGAAACACTTTAAATCTGTGTAAAATGTATAAATTCAAGATCGAGGCTAATCACGGGCGTGGAAGGAACGGAACGAAACGCGTAAAGCCTCTGAAGGATGAATACGTTGAAATAAGTGATGGGGAGTCATAATTTTATTCCGTACTAGTGAAGCGATTAACTTTTATTCTCGTCGTTCGCAAGCATAAGGAGGAAGTAGAATGCTCGTTACTTCGTTTTAATACGTCGACATGACGCGATGTTTTGTGCGCGTCAAGCGATTACAATTTACTTGGCGCGTTCTCGATTAAGAAAAAGTAATTTTATTAAAACTGTCGGTGGTGGATGGTAATAACGATTTATTTAAGAATTAATGATCGGCGACCGCGCCTGTACGCGAATAAATCGTTTACGCACGCGTATCCCAACCATATTTAAAACCTTTCTGTAATACGTAAGCTTGTTACGCGTGCATCGTAAACGACGCGTACCTAACTCCGTCAAATTAACGATTAACGTCGAAATCCGACGAGCACAACGGTGACGAGGAAGTCGAATTTTAAAGAGACCGCGAACGTCTTTTAAGCGGCAGCGTCTTTCCGTTTGATGCAGCACCGAAGTTAAACGTCTTCGAAGACGAAAGGTTCAACGTTTCGATCGTGGAGAATTTTCTTTAGAACTGTTCTAGCTTTTCTAAATAAATGCAAAAGCAGAAGATGCAAACGATTTGTTCGCGATTTAAGAATTAAATTGGAAGCTTTACGGACGAGCTACGATGACAGTCGGGTAGCATGGAATCAAGCTCCGTGCTGCATTCGTTTTGACACCGACTACGCGTAGTTGGCTGACCACCGGGTGATGCGTTCGTTGCCGCGTGTCCGCCGCGGTACGCCTCGCGATAGAGACGTTTTGCGATTTACGGCTCGACTCGGTCGAATCTGTCTATGACTTTCCGCTTGATTTATGGGGGCTTCGGGGGCCTCGCGATGAACGATCCTACGAACTGGATACAATTCAAACGGAGATCTAACGTGTCGGAGAAGTCGATCTTCCTTCAAATCTTTCAAACCTTTGCAAACGCAAATATCAGGTCGATATTCACCTGTCGCTCGTTCCTTCCAATACCAACATCTGAAATTTTGTGCTTCACGTGTCATTTACCTCCGATTGACGCGTCAAGTGTCCAGCCTATTTGGCTTGCCGTTCCGTTCAGACCCAGACTTCGATATTTATATTGATTTTTTTTATATTATATTCTTTTTCTTGACTGAACAAAAACCGATGTCTCCTAAGCGAAATTTTTAGTCTTACGATCAGTATGCAAGGGCGGTTCCTATGGACCTTCAATTATGCATCGACAACGAGCCTAAAGCGACACCGGAAATTTCGACAAATTTAACATCGACGACGTTAAGAACACGTTCTATTGACGATCGTCAAGATAGCCTTATCAACCGACGAAGGAAAAGTATTTCAAAGAGTTCTTTCAAGGCGCACAGATCGAACGAGCACTTTTCCTCGATTTACATTGAGAAATCCATCGATGTTACGCTGCTCGTAAGGAACAGTCGCGCCTTACCCATCCGGCCTATCTTCGCTGACGTATAACAGTTATCACGGTTATCATTCGCCTTAATGTTCCAGCCGTAATCTTAAAACAGGGAGGTTTATTAGTCGAGATGGAAACTCGTAAATTTTACTGCAAATTTTCGCGGCATGGTGCATAGCGAGAACGAGTGCAGTACAGTCGCGTACGGAAGGAACAGGGATCCCTTTGTTCGGTACGGATTCTCTATCGACTTCTAGGAAATCGAGCTACCCCGAGCCGCATCGAGCCGATGTTAGCGCGCCGGTAGAGCTGTCCTCTCGGCTCCTCCTCTTGTCATTACCGCGGAATGTCGGAACGGGGGAGGCAAGGAGTAGGAGGAGGACGAGGAGACCGAAGATGTCGAGGGGAAGTAGAGACGAAGCAGTAGAATCGTTTACCGCGTGGTAATTGCAACCGGCGAAATTGAGTTCTTAGACAAGACGGAATTAGTCGAAGCCATGTCGTCGCTTCTTTCCTTGCATTTTTTTCCTTTTTGAAAAAAAAGAAAAAAAAAACAAGCGCATCCAGCGTTCTTTTCCTCGGTCCAAGGCGTACGTCTTGGATGTCGTTTTTAAAATAATTTTTTAATTAAAAAATTAAGGGAACGCGGCCTACTCGTTTCCGGTGCAAAAGTATCGCACGTTTGTATCGAACTATCATTAGACGGATAAGATAAATAAAACTGATGAAAGACGTTGGTTAACCGATGGAAAAATTATTGCGTCGTTTCGTTCGTGCTTCCTTCCTCTCTTTATCTCTCCCTTTCACTCATTCGCTATCTCTCTTCAAGACACGCGCGATTATTGCATCTAGATCGTCTCTCGACCGCGAGTGTCGCAAGAATTCAGTCTCGACGTAACAATACACTTGGATCATAGATCGCGTTTGACCCGCTCGAGCCTCTTGCTTTCTCCGCGCGATATCGAACGATATTCTTTTCGTTCGCAGGCAATCCTTCGTCGCGTAACAGACGCGACTTAACTTCGTAGTTGCAGTAGTTATGTTAGTTAGTTATGTATCGAGCGTTCGTACATTACGTATTAGACTTTTTTATCGTTTCATATTTATCTCGCGATCGAACGCGCAATTGTTTTCTATACTGTGCGAGTTCTCTTCGATAATTATTGCTAGAGGCACGAGGTAATACCTTCTCTCCTCGTATTCTTTCTGTTACAATGGCGAGCAATGTGCTTGGAAACTTCCTTTCAAATTACTTTCGTTATATAATAATAGATCTCATCCATCGGACTCCAACACTGGAGAAGTAGCACTTCGAGAAATGCTCCCGAGATTCCATTTATTTTCTTTAAAACGGGGGAAGCACGTTCCACGTAGGAGGTAACGCGCAAAAAGAAAGAATATCGAGAGGCAGGGAAAAAGAGGAAGAGGTAAAAAATCGGGGAGAAGGAAGGAGGTATATATTTTCGCGAGAAACGATCCCTGGTGATGGCATCGTCGCTTGGAAAGCGCCAAACGCGCTTTGTACCGCTACGATCTGCGAAAGGTCTCTTCTAGGTAAAGGCACCGTCTTAAGGCCAAACGGTCTTTTAAGGTGGCAAGCAAAATCGTCTTTTAAGGCGCTAAGCGGCATGCCCTTTCGGATTACAACCGTTAAACTACGTCGGCGAATTATTTTTCTCGCGCGACGTCGCTCACCTTCCTTCTTTTATATTCCTCTAATCGTCTCTGTCGGTAGTTAACCTTAAAAATGGCCTCTTCCGTTATCCGGTATCTTCCGACACCTCGAAATGACTGTTCAGTTCTCACCACTCGACATTTTTACATTTTGCTTCATTACTTTTCCATCCCGAGATTACCTTCCAATCTTCTCTTCCATTCCACCTTTTCCTTCTGGTCCGCTACTGCTGCTTCTCGCACTCGCTTCGAACTCTCCCATCTTTTTCTTTATTATCTCGCTTTGCTCGTTACCGGCTATTACCATAGTATCTTATCTATGATTATTCGACGTTTTCCACGTCGTTTCTCCCTTTTTGACACACTTACCTCGAAACTGGATCGCAGGGTACGAACGTTCTCATCGCGGTCTAAATAGTCTATAATTGCTGGTAGCAGAAGCGATTTATTTTGCAAAACTTTCCTATATTTTTCGAAGCTAGCAATTATCCTTATTAGAATTTTACGTCGCCGAATCACTGGAAGGGTTTCGTTCCAAGAAGATTATTTATAGGACCGTTCGTTCGTTCGTTCGACGAGCTCGAAATTAATCACTCGTATCTCCAAGGCGAATGAACGCGCCTGCGATCTGACCATCGTCGATTCCCACGATTGGTAGAATTACGTGCAATTAGCCTTCGTCGTCCGGTTCAAGCTTGAATTTAGAAACAAATGCATAGCCTCCCGAAAAAAGACGAGAGAAATTTATCGTTGCTCGTGTTCGCGTGCTCCGATCGAGTAAAGAAAAATGGACACACGTAGCTAACCTTTTTAATTTCTTTATCTTCAAGCTGAGATTAATTGCAAGCTTGAAAGAACGCTTGACGTCTTATATATATATAATAAATCGTGATAGAACGATAACCGTTTAATTGATATTGTCGTGTAGAAATTTTAATCAATCTCAAGGTAGGAGGTTGCTGCAAATTTGATTATCAACTGCCTGTGGGCGATTCAATAATAATTTTACTTCGGTACTTCATCGACAATCTCGGCAAAATGCCATTTCTTAATTTTTGCAGATAAATACTTTATAATATTTTCGAATTTGTCATTTCACTGGAATGGACGTTCATTTAAAAGAAAAGCCTACAATCGACACGATTCCTACAAAACACGTCGCATCGTCGACCTATAGTGCGAGTCTCTTGTTTTATGCGGAAGAAAACATCGAAAAACGTTCGAATGGAGCGTAACGTAGAATCTCTTCTCGTCTTGAAACGCTTTTGATTTCACTTTTAAAAGGTGATGTACCCTCGCGGAGCCATCGCGCGTTATTAAAGCGCGGGTCTGACGGACATTGCGCGATACGGGCATCCGTAACAGACGAAAGAATTGTGATCTGGAACGCGATTGTCTTCTTAGGGACGTTCACCGAGCGTCAAGTTTCTTAACTCTAACATTGCATACTTAGAAGTCGATCTCGTTGCCTGTCGAGATCTTGACGTTCGCTGTCACAGCCGTAGCCCACGACTGCAGCCATGGTAAGTGTACTTCGTACTACTTCGAACGAGATTACGTGGATGCGCGAGGGGACGGTGTTCCTCGTTACACTCCTGTCGGAGATGTCGTCGCAGTCTGTCGAACGATCTCCTCGATAGCGTCGTGCTCTTACGAGACGACAAACGACAAACGCGGACCAATGGCAGGCTGAAACACCGAGAAAAGTAAAACTGGAACGTTCGAATGCTGAGATTCACGATACGTGAATTTTCTTCGAAGTGTACGTGGAGAATTTAACGACGAGTTGCAATTTTCATACCGCGAATGCCACTCCGCTCCTTTGCCTCCTCCTTTGCGAGGCGCGCTGCAATTATCAGCGACGAAAGGACGAACAGACCACGTGTTTTTCACTCCCCTTCGCTTTTTCGTTCTCGATCTCTCTTGTAATTAATTATCGCGTGCTCAAGGCCGTTGGTAACAGCGATTAACCCTTTGCACTCGATTAATTTTCAAGCTCGTTTGCTGTCAACTTGTATTTAATTTTAGCAGAATGAATTAAAATAAATTACAGTGGTAGAATTCAACGTATTACATTTATTTCATTTATTACTATTATA
>JAITYT010000541.1:1470078-1487929 GCA_025433975.1 Liostenogaster flavolineata
CTTCCGTGCACGACTATCACTCGTCTGACAAAACTCGACAAATTATTACGATGTAAGATCCCGAATGCAGCAATTTGTTTTACAGTTATTTAGTTTTATCGTCTACAGACTAATATGCGAGTCGCAGAGTAAATTAGTATTGTGACATCGAGAAGCGAAGACAAGGAAGATTTATCGATTTAGGAGCAATAACTTAGGACTCGTGGATTAGATGCAAGAGTACGATTGTCACTCGGATAAAAGAAAATGGACGTCGCCATTTAAACCACGATGCTTTTATACGGTTTGAGTCTCTTAAATCAACGTTTCAAGGGTTTCTCGCTGTGCCGACAGACTTTACGAGTTAACCTAATGGCTGAGTTATCGCTTCCATCGTATGAAATCATACCATCTCGTCAACAAAACGAACGTCGTTTGCAACGTTATAAATCGTTCATCGCCACCGTTCGTTTCAAATGTCTATCTTTCGTATCGTCGAGACGGTAAACAATATCGAAAAGATAAAACGATTCACGGTGACGCGATCATCGATGACAACTTAACACGCCATTTTATTCGACTCCGAATCGCAAGGATCGAACATCGAGGCGAGCGAAAATTTTCAAAATCTTTTCATACGAATTCCAATTATACGAACGAAGCCATATCGACCGTTCCTTCGAGCGATTTATTGCGCGCCAGAAAAGCACAGCCATTTCCAAGATCAAAACACGGATAGCGAAGCGCAAATAAACCTATCGAAAGCGTAAATCATCGAATAAAATGAAGGAGAGAAAGGCAATCGTTCTCGATCGTCAAACGGAAAACACATTTCGTTCGGCGAGGAAGGATTATTTTCGTTGGCGCGATATCGCGCGGAGTGGAGAAAACAACGGTGAGTGGAGCGCGTAAAGCGTAGAAAAAAGTATCGAAAAAACCGGCTCTGTTATGCCTATTTTTGCGATAGCAGCCTTCCGTGGCTCGTTCCTAACGTAACGTCGAGGTAACTTGGAAGAAACTCGCGCGCTTGTGCACCTCGTCACGACGACGATGTTCCTTCGTCGATCTACGACGTCGATACGAGCACGTCGTCGTCGTCGTTGTCGTGATACGTCATTCCAAGGCAGGTAAGGAACGATCGAGCGAACTTTCACGCGACGTCCGCGACAATTAGCTGTTTACGAGTTATCTTGGCCTCTTATGCACGCCGTCGTCGAGCTCTGAGGCCCTTCGGCCTCTCGTTATCCTCCCGACCTCTCCGTACCTCGCGCATTATTCTCCTACGTATCTCATTCGAGCATCTTACGTGCCTCCAACGAACCTTCGCGAGACCTTGTCTCTGCTCTGCCGAGCGTGGAAAATGGGAGTACCTACTTCTCGTTGCGCACTCGAGGATGAGAAGGCAAGGTGGTAAAAGAGTAGCCGGAGGAGGACACGGGGAAGAAGAAGAAGAGTCGGAAGGTAGTTTCGTATCCCCGGTACGCATCGCGCGTCTCGAGATCCATCTTAGCAACATCGCGACCTATATAAGCCTCCATGCGTTTTCCCCTCCGCATTTTTGCTCCGATGTTTTTCCATTCGCGCGTTTTACGTTACGTGTGACGTCCGTCGTTACGAGAGCGCGCGCCCTGAAATCTCGCCAACGTGATCTCGTTAACACATCGAGGACGGATGACGAGATATCTCGTTTTATTGTTTTCTCACGTGCGCATATCGACCACTCGAGAGATGAAAAATCAATTTATTTTCTTCTTACGTTTTTGAGGCAACGAAGCCTTGCATATTCTTGTGACAAATGACAATGTTAATGCGATATGGTAATGTGACGATATTAACGAAATAAATGAAGTATTTCTGGGCTTTCGCTCGAATTTATCGACTCTCTTTCGATTAGTCGTTGCAAGATCACGAGATTCGGCTTCCCGTATGGTTCTTCGTCGGACTGATCGAATCGTTCGCTCGATTTGCTCTCATCGACGTTCGTCCTTTATTTTCCAGACGTACGAGGTCTCATAGATATGTATCGTAAAGAAGAGTCTTAATTAATCGCGGCGGTAGTTCTGTTATTCTCATTTGCATCCTTCGTCGAAGGTACGTTTATTAAAAGCGCTACTGTTTCGTTGCTACGACTACGCTCTCCGAATTACGCATGTTAAATTGTAGGCGATGCATCATCGAGAACGAAGGACATTGATTCACCGATTGTTCTTCGTTTTTTTCGAATTATTTCGAAACAGCAGAACACGGGACAACGTCTTCCTATGGGAATACATGTTTCGTCTACTTTAAAAATGACCTAAGCCACTTTTTTAAAAAAATTAATCACAATTTAACGGTATCTCATTATTTAAAAAAAAGTTGCAATCAATATGTATATCGACAGTATAACAAAAATGTTTAATTTGAAAGTGGCTTAACTCTATTTCTAGTAAAGGAATACAAATTATTTATTTAATTATTGCTATTATTTTAATAGGAATGGTAAATTTAACGCTCTCTTAGATACATTTTAGCAGTGTGAAAAATCGGTATCCTATATGTATATTTTAATTTTATTCAAACGCAAACTTAAATATCTCAATTTAGATATAAATGGACTTAAGTGTCACTTTTAAATAAACGGCTCAAATGTATGCGATACACGCGGTCTCTCAACGAAAAAAGAAACTTCGAATCGTTTCATGACATCGTGGTAAATCCAAAAACATTCGACTTACGAGGCACCGATCACCTCGTAGCAACAACCTCGTTGTCGAGATCGAACAAAAGCATCTTTGCGAAGGCGTCGGTGGAAATCGTCGCGTCCAAAGGACGCCTCTGGCCGACAGCGTCGAATCCACGCGAGAGATCCATGGATCTACGAACGTGGGTACGTGGGGTCCACGTGGGTGTTTCGAACCGTTAATTCGATGTATTCCGGGCAGCGCGTTTCGACGGGTTCCGCTGCAACGATTTCCTTCCTTGATGTCTCACCTCCGGGGACAGAAAAAGCGCGTGGGCGATTTCGTCCGAGAGTCCGCGGGCCAGATACGCCTTCATTAGGTTTATTATTCCGCCTCCGAACCACTTCGAAAGTCAATTATCGCGTCCATCATCGGCTGTTTTTATAACGCTCTTAAAACGCCTCCGAATCGACGCGCTTTTACGCGGCCGATTTATCGTCATTGGGAGATATTGAAGAGCGAGAGACTTTGCCACTTCGACAGATTTTTCTGCGTGAAATAATACGAGGGCGAGGCTTATAAAATCAATGTCGATCGATCGCTTCGAGTCGAAAAATATCGACGGCGTTTTCACCGTCGCGGCAAACGCAACGGACGCAGGGACATCGACCTGCTTTCATCGAGCACTTGCCTACCTCCTTTCCTACCAACCAACCAACCAACCAACCAACCCGTATGGTGAGCTCGACGACAGTTTTGTTTTTCAAGCTGGTTAATTATGTAAATTGTAGTCACTCGCCGATTCGCAGAGACGACGGTAAATCGTTCGAGGACTCGCTGCGAACGCCGTCGCCCGACCTCGGAAAAGCTATTTGAGGTCGGTGTCTGAAATATTCGCGTTAATTCGAAAGGCTGAAAAACTGGCCGGATAACGCGTATCGCCTCGAGGAAATCTCATTGAAATGCGCGCGCTCTTGGACGAAAGGAAGGAAACAAAAGGTAAAAGCCGCGCGTCGTTGCGACCGCCAGTTCCTTCGATACGATCTTCTCATTGATCACGGGCCAACGCGGTTGTGTTTCTACGTACAATTAGCCCGCATATTTTTATTTGCCTTCGCGCGATTAACGAGTAACCCGCGCTTCCGACTTATCTGCGCGCATTAATTCTGGAAAACACGGTTTTACGAGCGCGACTTCGACCCTGGCTTTGGAACCTTGGTGTCGTTTTAACGTGACTCATTGTCTTGCCAATCCTTCCTCGTTAACGATACGCTTCGTCGCGTGCGTGATTACGAATTTTTCCCCATATCGATCGCCTTAAACGTATATAATACGTCCCTTCGCCTCACTTGGACTCGTTGATGTTATTACTGCGCGATTTAATTACGTGGATCTCATTTTCGTCGAAAGCATTTCTCTAGAGCATATAACATTTTAACAAAATTAAAAGTTAATTGGACATACCACGATCGTAGAAATATTTATGTACCTATATAATATCGTGGAAATCGTCACGGATACTAAATAATTTCGAAGAGGAACTCGTTAGTTAGTTAAATTAATTTTATTTTTTCTTCGCAGAAATTCCTTCGTTTTTTCGCGATTTTACTTCTCTCGTATTTTTTCTTACTCGCTACGAAAAATGTCGAACTTGTTTCCTCATGGTATTGCGTTATATCGTGTCTCGTATTTTCGTTATTACCATCGCTGGAAAACAGTTCGATCAAGCTATTGAGTAAAATATTCTAGTTGCTTGTTCGTATTAATTCGTACGGGAATGTATGCTCGAGATACATGTATGCAGATTTTACGTTCGTTCGATAGCTAGCGGTAAGCAGGAAATCTTCAACGCGTTAGGTTCTCGATCACACGTAGGAATTCGTTTCCTCGATGCTTCTTCTTTTACGTGGGAAGACAAACGATCGCTTGACGTTCGATTTAACGATCGCTTCCGCGATTTTAAACCGCGCGGAGATACGCAACATTACCTGTCGTTCGCCAATTAAGGAATCAATTACGTATTAATAGATGTTCGAACCGTTAACGATGGTCGGTCGCAGGGTCGATCTTAGCCGCGTGAATATCGAAATAGCGCCGATCGAAGGACAAAGGATGACATAATGGAAGGTAACGAGTCACCTTTCCTTTTCAAGAGCGAATTTTTATTCAACGCCTATTTTTTATTATTTTTTAAATTTATTATTATTTCATATATATATATAAATATATTATTATTTATTATAATTTATTTATTAAGTTTGCAATTCTTAGAATCGTTTGCGACGCCATTGTGAGATTATTGCGCTTCGATGATTAATGCCTATCGTACTGTCTTACCAGTCGTAGTGTTCCACTTCAGGTATAATTCTTTATTTTCGATACTAAACATATCCAGCTCCTCGTGGCCTGTCTGGGATAACACTCCACTCTCCCAGGCACGCCCTGCCCAATCGTTCGCTTATCGCTTCTTTTAATTCTCACATACATACGTATATACACGGTACATGTACAACACCGGTAGTGCAAGGCGAGACATAGGTGGTCAGGTATATTAAAATTAAATCAAGTATGACGAAATTGGGAGTGAGACTGTAAATAATTACAAATGTACACGACTCGTGTAACTTGTTCAATGTTGCTTGTACAATGAAATCAACTGAGCCTTAATAACGCAAACTTAACTAACGACTCTAGGTCAATACTAATTCGACTTTCAAACGACATTCCTCTCGACACCTCTAGTCTTTTTCTTGCACCTTCCTTCGAGACAACATCCATCTCTTCCGGACGAAGCCCTTTCTCCCTTTCATGACCATAGCTATTAGTACATTTCCGTTTTCTTTCTATTTTTATTTTCCATAATAAAGTGAAACTATAACGCGAAATACTACAGTAACAATGATTCGCTAGGCATTGGTTAAGATCCATCTTGATCGTGTACATTCCCTTTTACTTCTTTGGCATCTCTTTGAAACTCTTGCACTCCGAAGCACTCGCCCGAACCATCGAATTGGCATAATCGCGCGAAGCCCATCAGCATGGACGACTGATCCTTGGAGTGGCGATTTCGCACGGTGCCGATGCCACGCGGAACGAAGCTTTCGATGATCAACATGCATCGTTCCACCCGCTTCTATTCTTCCCTTTTCTCGCGCGTCAACGTCGAAAAAGCAACAAGTCAGCGCACAATGACATCGTTCACTCGTAGCCGTCAACCTTCGAAAAGGAGAGGCCGAGAAGGAGGGACAGCGGTGCCTTGTACTGGAAGTTCCGTGACTGGCGTGCGAAATCGTTGGTGTCGAGCGGTAGCACAAGTATCATCGATCGTGTATCGAGAACTTTACGATAGCGACTTGTCCAGCGATCGCGTGAAATTCAATTAAGGACTTCCTTGTACGCACCCAAAGAAAGGACGTAGGGTGGTACATCGAGGAAACTTGTAATTTTAATGGACGGTATCGTGTTTTTAATTGAAACAAGATAGATTTTAAAAACTCTTCTTTTCTCTCTCTCTCTCTCTCGTAGCGCATTTGCAAGAACCTTCGTTCCTTGAGTTATTCTCATGATTTCTGCCGAACGCGTTACCCTGTGACGCGTCATCAACGGAAATAGCACGAGACGCGATTAGCATAGAAGTACCGCGAGCGAGGAACGTCATAAACCGGTGTACCTTGAGCTTAAACCGAGCCCGTAATCCGACACTTCGAAATTGCCAATCAAATTGTAGCCGGTTGTCGAGTGTAAAAGTGGGTTGGCGCATTTCCGCGACGACGAGTCCTCGCTACTGTTTCGCGCTCGTAAAGTTTTTTGAGGTTCGCGTAAGCGCGTTGCCGATCATTTCGGGAGGTTGTTAAGTTACGTGGAATTCGTTACGTTTTTATTTTTTGCTTTGCGCAATGACAATGATTTTTCTGTCGTTAATATCGAATGTAAGTCAGAGTGACGAGAACTCGTGCTCACGATGCTTCTCGCCTAGCTACGTGCCACGTGGAATAACGTTCATATACCGATTCAAGGAAAATCTTAGGACTTCTATGCGAGGAGAAACCGTTCAAGTGAAGTTTCCCAGGTGATAAATTAGTTTAGAAAAGAATAATGATTGGAAGTTACAGTATTCTAGCTTCTATTAACTGAAACGAGTTCCATTCGTTTGGAAAACTTGATATTTTTTTTCTAAATATAAGTAGATATAAAATCAGTAAAACAAATGCAAGCTTGGATCGTATTACAGGCGGTGACTGTTAAACTTTTTTTTTATTCGAAGATTTTGTCTATCTATCTATCGTCTTTGGACTTTTCGCAATTTTTGGTAAAATTTGACAATCGGTTTCTATTGCTTTAAGTAATTATATATTTGACGCAAAGGCACGTAATATACAGTTAAAATGCGGTTAGCATACGATACATTTTACGTCATTTTGCGCCTACCTACTACTAAAATTAAGGATTTTGCTTACCTACAAGGTTTTAAATTGTTTGCGATTTTGGTCAAAATTTAACATTCGGTTTCCATTGCTTTAAATAGTCTTATTTAGTAAAAAAAAAACAATGTGTAATGCAGTTAATACGTGTTTACAATGCAGGTAAACACTCAGTATGCGACGAAACAATCTAATCGTTGCTGTACGATAGAAAAAAGATCGTCGAAAATTTCAGTGGACCATTTGTCACGCGTAGGTCGCAGCACACTTTCCATCGAGAGAATGGTACCAAAAGTAACGAACACGGCATCTAGCCGAGGTCACGATGGGATCGTGATGAGGAGCAAGCAAGAAGCCGCGTTTTACGAGTCGCACTGAAGTATCGTCGTTAATAGAAGCGTAACAACGCGAGAATGACCAGGTGAACGGAGCTTAATGGGCGACAGATAGTCGAAGAACGGCGCAAATATATTAGTAGTGGCGAATGTACGCGCGATAACGGCACGTTGGCACCGCCATGCGGGCCTGATAACTCGATAAGCAGCCTTCTCTTCCCACGCCATGGGGTTCCATATCGCTCGTCTACCGAAGAACACCACGAACGAACGAGCAAAATCTAGCCGAGCAGGAGTCGAACGAAATATAAATATTTTAATCGACGGTCATCGACAAGGATCCTCGTAAAATTATTCGTCATTTTGCGTCGAGATACGCGCGGAAACGATAAAAACGCGCACGCGTACGTACGTCGCTTACATCGTGACGAGCAGTAGCCGAGGATAAAGTCGGCCATCGCTGAGAGTTGCCAAGGTGTAATCGAGATTATTGGAGCTTCCAGATTCACTGTCTGATCTATCGAATCGACGAATTTACATTCGCGGGAGAAAGTTCGATCGAATGAAAGTTCGCAGCGCCACGAGTTATTACGTGCGGTCTCTCTCGATTTTAATCTCGAGATAACCGACGAACGATTTCGGTCGATCTGTCGATCCAACGTAACGTTTAATGTCCGCGATCGACGTTAATTACTCGCTCGTTCGAATGGCAACGAAGTGCCGCAAAAGCGTGCTCGAATGAAAGCGATTCGATTGAGTAATCCGATTGACCGATCGTTCTTATCCGCATTGCAGTCCTTTCGAAGGATCGACTTTTAGTTCGGTCTTTCCTTCGACGTTCGATCTACGTCGAAGTTAATTTTCATTAAAAAGAAAAATTGGACTTTACGAATCCTTGCGAGACCCTCGTTTTGTTATCATTTCTTAAATTCATCCCTGTTTTGGGGCTCAAGTTCGGCCTGTTTAGGCAAAGAAAATGTGAACGAATACAATCGGCACCATATGTCACCATTTTTCTAGTACAATTTTTTCCACTTATTCTCTCCAGTTGCTTTTAATTTTTTTCGTAGCACACTTTGCTAAATCGTTTTACATTTCGTGCTTTTCGAGGTTTTACCTGTAAGGAGTTACTTGAAGAAATGCAGACTTCGTCATTAAAACGTTTCAATAAAATCGAAATATTTTTTCGAGTTACTTGTTTAAATAACGTCATTGCATTTACGATGCAAGTATTCAGTAAAAGCTCTATTGCCAATTTCTTGTACCACTTTACAGTTTTACGCAATGGTGAACTATAAGCAGTCATTCGATCAGATAAATCGACAGCAGATTTCTCTAAATTATATTCTACTATCAGTTTCGGTTTTTCACGTGAACATTTTTTCTGTACAGTTGTCATTTCTACCGAATGTTTTATAGATAACAACATTATATCTCTCTTTTTTTTCATTTTAAGACTATTATACCATTTTCATTTTCTCGAGCGATAGCAATTTCAAACAACTGATAATCGCTAAAATGGTCTACAGCACCTCGAGGGTCACCAGTGACCACCACTACCACGAAAAATGCATCGAACACGATTATACAACTAAGTTTTTATCTGCTGCAAATAATCTTTCAACGTAATATGCATTGCATAATAAAAAATTCATGTTGGCGCCGTGGGCAAACCACGTAAAACGCGCGTGGCAATCAACGTGTTAATAACAGTGTCTCCCAACACACGATTCGTTCTTGCCTAATGGTACCGCATAATTTCGTATAAAATAATACCATAAAAACTTTGAAAAAAAACACGAAAGTCGTCGAACATCGCGTTCACACCGAAGTCTAACTCGTTTCGTTCCGCTACCTCGTTGATGTTTCATTCGCAACACGAAGTCCGACGACGTGCTCCGTACGATAGTCCTCTTCCTCTCGCAGTGACATCGTTGTTACGAACTACGTCTTTCACGATATCTTTCATCGATCGAGACTTCCTCTATGACGTTCGCCTCGTGCCACGGCGACGAAGAAGACGCCTACTATCGGTCCCTTCTAACGGCCATTATGGTCGTGTGCATACTCGGGAACGGCCGCGAGGTAGATCGATTACGAGCGTGAAATCTTACGACGTTGCACGCCGGTTAGAATTCTCGATAAAAAATTCTGACAGGCTACGAAGATTAATAAGTTAATGTGCTCTTCGTTGTCTACGACGACTTCGAAGCGCAATTTCATACCCATGGAATTCGCTCCAGGAAGAAGCGCTTTACCTTCTTTCTTCCTTCCTTTCTTTCTTTCTTCGGTAATGTCTGTCGGTGTTCATAGGGAAGAAGACAGATTTTTCAATTCGTGTATCTGGGTAAAGATGGCATCACACCGAAAATCGAAGCTTTGTCGCATACAGTAAAAATTTGCTAAAATTTTGCAAATGTGAATGATATACAACACATGTGACGTGTACTTTATAAGATATCGCATTTAAAAAAAGTCAATATCCACGCTATATATTTGAGACAAATTTAAACGAAGTTCAAGGATTTAAATACCAAAATATTAAATCCTCGTTCGAGGGGTTAAACCACGCTTCGCTCGCGCTTTTTTCCTTCCAAGAAAGTACGAGCCGTTCGATGCGTGTGTTACCAGAAATATCGACACGATGTAAGGTCACCTTTACTTCGACGTTCGAGTTGTACGAGTATTTATACCGATGCGCGCGCTGCACCGTTTCTCGTTATCTGCGACGATTACGCGACGCGGTACGCGGACACGTTAAATTCTTAACGACCGCCTTTCGATGACGATACCGAGCGTACGTTCTGTGGACAAACTGTCGGATCCTTCAGCACGTTCGTCGTACGTGTCGAGAAAGATAGGAAGCGTTCGATTAATCCTTGGTTCCATCGTTCAAATTGAACGATAAATAGAAGAAGTCTCGTTCGCGAATTTGACGAGTACCGTCGATTGGCAGTTCGACTATCGGAAAGAGAAAGTTTAATCGACCGCGATGTTGTGCTTTAGGTAAGTCGCAAAATAAGTCGTAATATCAAGTAAAAAATATCAATCCTTTTTCCGTTCCATGCGTCATATCATTTTTACGGAATTATTGTATCAAAAAAAAAGGATTTATCGCTTCGTTTTGTAATGCAAATTCTTCGCATTTCTTTTCTCGATAACCAAAATTTTTATCGTATTAAAAACGTCGTCATTTTCAATCGAACGTCGAAAGTAAATTTATTACAATGAAATACAGAACAGAAAGTCGCAAAAATTCGCGCTGGCACGGAGTTCCATATGAAAGATATTTTATTATATATAAAATATAATAAAAAATCGTCTCGACGACACGATGCAGTTTTTGTAAGCGTTCGTCTTCGTTCGGAGGATAACGCGGAGCGAGGAGACTCGATACGTAACTTTCATCGTCGTTCGTAGGAGTATGCAACGACCGTACGTTTCTCTTCCACTCGAGCCAGACCTATTCGCTTGCGCAGCGGTAATTATTATTAATTACAGGCTCCAGGTAACGTCGGGTCGTCGCGGCATGCGATTCGCACTTAGCCGTGGAGAAACGATTCTCTCTCCCCTTTCCCCCTCCTTCGTGGACGCATCGAGGAAAGTCTCGTCCCTTCGTCTCGCGACGAGTCCCAGTTTTCCCTCGTTGATAAACGCGCGATGAACGTTACGAGGAGAATCGAGAGCTCGACCCGAATTTCATTCGTCATATGCGCGCGCCTGTCCGTTCGTCAAGTCGAGCGACGTTTCGCGTGTTCATCGGGACGTACGCCAATTTTTTCCTCATATTTCCGTACGTACGAACGAACGCATGCGCGTCTTCCATCGTCGGGTTCTTGCGTTTGTACAAATTTAAGACAATTATTTCGGACGTACATTTCTCGTAGCTCGTCATTTATATTTCATCGAACAGTGCCAACGAATTTACCGAATTTATTAGAATTTAGCGTGAATGAACACCGACTTTTTCCAGACGCCATTTCATTTCCCTTTGATTGTAATTCGCATCGATCCTCACAGGATTCGCGAAAAATCGACAAGACGCGATGAAGTTGATCGTTTCGCCTTCGAGTAAGAACGTCTTTCGTTCCTTTCTTTCTCGAATTTAGCCGAAGGAAGCGGCGCTTCGTTGCTTTCTTATCGGAAACGTCGGGCGCGCGGCGACTTCCTGGAAATTTCGCGCGATTCCGGCGCTGTTTCTTCCGTTCCTTTCGCCCGCGGAAAATCCTTGCTAAAGCGGTAACTCCTCATCGAAGCGTCACGGCTTCGTACGGGAGAAATTTTACCAAAGGCGAGCGCACCGTTCACGAGCACGCGTCACGGTGTACGCGAAGGTGGAAAAATAATTACTCTTTAGAACGATGCAAATCTCGATTCGCGATATCGATCTAGCGTGCAACTCGAGCGCTGATTAACGCAATTTTCGAGCGTACGCGAGCTGATTTATCGTGACGCGTAGCTCCGCGGGATGTTTCGACTCCGCATAAGGGAGGCCGAAGTTTCGTTTGTGAAACCTAGCGCACGGTAGGAAGACGCGAGTCAGACGTTTGCAGAGGGAAGGTTGGCTTCGCTTCCGCGACACGAAACGAGCGAAAGACTCCGCAGTGTCCTCCTTGGCACCTTACGTCATCGCAAACCGAACGATGCAAATCAACCGTAGCCACTTCCTCGTTGATCGATCGCCAATTTATAAGTATTCTTTGAAGAAATAAGCAAAATCTCTGATCTAACGTATCTGCTACGATGGTACTTTGCACCATTGAAAATTTTAATTATATTTTCGAGCTACCGCGTTGAATACCTAAGCTATTTTTCTTGAAACGAGAAGAAGGATGTTGTTTTCTATATTATTTTTTACTGCAATTTTTTTTTAAATTACGTTTCGAAATATCGATTTCAATATACTTCTTTATCAAGGCAATTTCTTACATTATTAAATTTTTATTCGAACATGATGACTTTAATTCGCTGCTTTAAGAATATAATATTACAAAGGAGTTTTAAAAGGCTTCCTTTTGGCATCGAATAATAGAATTTAAAAAAAAACAATTTTCTTATTCCATGGTTCTTTATTCTTTCTGACAAACGGTGGATGTGCTAAAAGAGATAGAACAAAGTAAAATAAAGATGTATGCCGCAACTGTACGTTAACCCTTTGCGGTTCCACGTCGAGTCCGACTCGACATCATCTTTCATTGCAACAAGTCTTTGCAGCGAACAAAAGTTATCGATAAAGATCCCGAACTTAAATTTCATTTTACTTTCTACTTTATACTATGTCGACGATTAATCGATATAACTCAAAATTTAAGTCGAACTAGACTACTGGGAACGAGGGAAATTAATTTGAGTTGTCAAGAATTAAAAGACTGCTAGTTTATCTAGTAAGTCCAATAAATTTTGCGGACCTATGAATCGAACGAAAGAAACGTCGCGAAATCTCACGCTTGCTACTCGAAGCAGTCCGTGACAGGGGAACCCTCGTGTTTCGTCGTTCGTGATTGATTTACAAGGATTGCGTGCCAAGTGGCATGGGAAAATCCGTAAGAGATGGCCATTACTCGTCGTTCGTGTGTACTTACGACTGTTCGTTGTTCAGTTATTACCACTCGTAACAATATCGTTCGCTGTTCGGCGTCGAGTGGGAGGAGTACAGCGTTCTCGCAAGGAGCCAAGTTCGTTCCAAGAACGAAGCTCCTTCGCCTGAAACTAGTCACTCGGAGGGGGACCTCTTTCTACGCGATATCGAAAGAAGAATACGCGTACTCTCGACTCGTGAGCCGACGCGATGGCGCCGCGAGGATTAACGTCTCAATTTCCAAGTGAACTTGGTCGTAAGTCAACGGCGAGGGAAAAGAAGCCTCTTAACGATCCCTGCTTCGATACCCTTCGTGTCGCGATGGGGGAGAAAAGACGGCGCTTTCGCGAACGCGACTTTCGGAATTGCGCCGTTATAAAGTCCCGTTCGTCCAATTAGACGGCCACTTTGAATATGTTGGGAATTATTTTGTAAAACGAAGTAATAATTTAAAGTTCGATCGTTTTTAAATTAAAGCGGTGCCAGGAGAAAGGACGATCAACGAAGATATTCTTAAACGAACGGCATACGCTGTCATCGTTTTTCGTTCGAAAGGTTAACGTAGCTCGAGGTGACCGAGCATTTGGGTCGTTCTTACGAGCGTGCGAAAAGTTCAAGGCACGAAAAGACGGGTCGTCACCGTCGTCTTGGTTCAACCGTGAAGCCATCATGGGACTTCGTCGCTCTCGCGAATTTAGGTCGAAATTGCGCAAGGGAAACGCGATCTTTCTAAGCATGGCGTCTTTCCTCCTAAGGACGCTTCCAGATCGCGGAAGTGAGACCGAAGAAGGAGCCAAAACGCTTTTCGAAATCGCAAGTGAACCAAGGTCGCCTACTTTTAAAATGCCACCGGATAACACAGAGTTTCACTTGGATCTCGTCGCGTACAAGAAACGTGTTTTACGCGAGACTCGTTTGCGGTCGCGAGAAGACGATGCGAACGCGTCGTATTATCACCGATCGAACGAGTCGTAGTCGTTTTTCGTTGTCGTCTTTGGTACAAATTCCACCAATCGATCCTCTACTAGTAAAACTACTCTCTTACATCTCAAAATAGACTCGACGATAATAAATACTCGATAAAAATATGTATTAGGAGAACGATGGATCCAATTTTAATTAATTTCTTGTTTAACGAAAGTTAGCGTTAAAAATGGTTAAATTCCACGTTGAACGCGTTCAAGACCAACGTTTTTGGCGATAAGATCAGAAGCGTTGTCGAAACAATTCCTGAATTGTAGAAGAAAAACAAAAAGTAAATTATTAATAGATTAGACATGCTGTTGAGATATTCGAGAAAGGATCATGAATTCAAAGCGAACCGGAACATTGCTCTTGAAATTCGAGGAACTATCGACAAGGTAGTCCGTAGCTTGTTTCTTAATTTTTCGTCTGCCCAGAATTGCATAATCGCGTTACGAGGATCATCTTCGAGCTGTAATAACGATCTCGAGTTCTTTGGAACTTGTTCGAAGCAGAATTCGTTTTACTCGCTTTTAGCCGATTAAGCGAATGTCGATCTCGAGGATACGACGATCAGCGCTCAATAATTCGACCTTGACCCAGCCTTTCTCTCTCTCTCTCTCTCTGTTTCTTGCACACTTTCGAACGACGTAAATCGTCGATGTCCGCGCGATACTTCACGTGTGAACGATCTCTATCGATGAGCCGATAACGCAGCTGCTCTCGTAGCCTTCGACGCGTGCTTCTATCTCTAGAGAATCGACGAGTTTCAAGAAAAACGATTGAAATGAAGCTAACATGGAAGACACGAAGGCTACTCGTAGGATTTAAAAACTTTTAGTGTTTGGAAACTCTTCGTCTTGAGAATGACGACATCCGTAACGCGTCAGCACTTAGGAGGTAATTTTCACCTTAGGATGTATCATGTTTGTCAAGCGTGTCTCGTTGATAGATGGAACAGCGATCTGCTGCTGGATTCGTTCAAACCACTCAGTTGTCAGCCTAATTGTCTTTTCGTGTTTCCATCGACCTGACGAAATTTCACCGTCTCACCTAGAGTGTCAAAGTTTTCGACGCCAAGGAGGTTAATCTTCTCGTTACGCCGGCCTCGGCGTGGAATCCCCCCGTAGAACGGAACACCGTGCCAAAAGTAGAAACATTAAGCGCACGCAATCTTCAACATTCGAGCCCAAGTCTTTTGTTAATCTTGTCTCAAAAATAAAAATAGTAATTATAATCATAACATAATATTAAGCAACAACTTTTTCTAATAAAATTTAATATGAAATTTTTTAAAACACGGATACGCGCATAATCCAATTTTTGGATCCATTTTTGCGACTGGTGACCGTAGTCATCCGTAGTAACGAAAGGGTTAAACACCAGAGGACAATCGAAAAACGAGCTAGTCACGCGCGTATCGTAGATCTCGTCGACGAGAGACGTCGATGTCGCTTTACGTAACACCTGCCGCGTTGGAAACGCATATTCGCGGTACGACGTAACCTGCGAAAACAAGGAGGCACGTGATACCAGTTTGTGTTATACGATTCGACGAGACTTCGAACCATTGCGCGTCTAACGTTTCGTCCGTTGCTAACGAACGCGTGTTATTATAACACGTGCATTTGAGTAGAACGCATGCTTACTGATTAATTAATCGCAAATGTGGGCTTCCAGTGATCGGGGTCGTTGTCATCGTCTGTCTCTCACCAATTTTACCGACACGGAATAATAAAAAACAAATAATTAAAAAGCAGAGAAAGGAACAGACCCTTCTTTGACAATACCTGCGTAGAATAAATTTTAAGAAACCACGCAGCACGTTTTTTGAAACATTTTTCCGTATTATAACAATTCCTATAAGAATCTAATATGCAAGTAATTTAACTTGAATTTACAAATTAATCGCAGGTTGAAAGGAGACTGCGAAATTTGTAAAAAATTGCGTTTTCGTACATATAGTTCGATATGGTGACGAAATCACAATGAAATAAACAAATTTGCAACAGAGGTTACTTCTTGTGTTTGTCATCTTTCGTCGATTCCAATAGTTCCTTGCCATCAGATAAATCTACAGTAATTTGTTATTATTTTTCGCGTTTTCGCGTGACATATGGACCGATTCCTGCGTATTTTCGAGCTGCAAGACGCACATTCGTAAAAATAATTGCTCTCTTTTCATTCGATTGTTCTTCTATAAATGTTCGAAATAGCATTTGACATCGATACGCTGCAGCGATATTTACGAGCACTTATGTCCGTCGTATGAAACGACCACCTCGCCTTCGCACGAATGAGTAATCGCGCCTCCATTGGCCATCGGTATCGACGAGATCGTTGCTACGTCAGTACGTGTATACTTATTTCGTTAATAGACCTGAATTGAGTCATTCTTTACACAGCGTTTCCTCCTCGACCTGATTACGCCAGGGAAGTTTGTACGGTTAGAATTATTTATAGCGCGGACAGACGCTTCGCGGTAATATTTTATCTTCCGATGCGTCAACGTCGTTCGATTTTTTCATTTCCAATGAACGAGCGAGAGAAAAAATAGCAAAGATAAATGATCGCAACGATCTTCGAGACGAAACTCAACGTCGACAAACGACGATTCGTAGGAATACGCGCCATTATTAAAGCGGAACTCGGAGTTGGAACAAGCGACTTCCTTCGCCGGATGCGTACGATCGCGGTACGATTCGTCGGAGCGAGTAAATCGTCGTCTCCTTCGTCTTCTACGTCTCCTACGTCGTCTCCGAAGCCGTATAAATACGGTTGAATATGTAAATCGTAAGAGGATCGGTCCGTGTCGTAAAGCGGGAGCCCGTTCCTCCTTTTTTCCGTCGGTCCTCGAGGTTAATTCGCGTGTATACGAACGAGTATGCAGCACGACCGAGTTAATTATCGAGGTGTCGTAATGACCGATCGCCTTCCTCGGTTTACCGATGTCCACCGATCGTAGGTCTGCCTTAATGAGTGGAAAAGACGCTAGGGCGGCGGACGCATCCTCGTTTCTCCTCCTCCGCCTTTCCCTCCTCTCCTGGCGCCTTGTTGCACCACGCTCTGGTATTTACCTCGTCGATGGTAGATACATGCGTCGCGTTATACCGAGGACGATATAATGGACGCGACCCGCTTATGTTCAGCCGCCGCTGCTGCTGCTGCTGCTCCTGAACTTGCGTTTCTTTCGAAAGGATCTTCGCAATCTGTACACGGATCTACGGCTCGCCGCTCAATTTCCTAGACAAGGACGACCCCCTTGCCCCTCCCCCTACTTCTTCTTCTTCTTCTTCTCGTTTTCCTCCTAGTCGCTTTCGCTTTGTGGTCTCTTCACCACGATGTACGCGAAGAAAACTGTTTTTTTCAGCTTGTCCCCACGAGCGACGCGTAATTATGCGCGCTAGCTCAGCCCTTTGATCGTGTCGCGCTTGTACGAAGGTACTTGGACCTTCTCGATAATGTGTAGATTCTAATCTCGATGTATTTGGCGATAAATCCTTTCGTTCTCGATAACCGAGGGATAGCCAGGATCAAAGTTTATTCTTTATTCGAGGAGCACGCTTTGAAAGATCGTACGTTTTTCCAAAGGCGAGCGAAGCATACTCCTGGCTTGCGAACGATTCGGCGCGTAATCGTGTCGAGGACAGTCGTTGACGCGTCGACGTCGATATTGCTCCGATAAAATAAAAACCGCGACAAAATTATCGATCTTTTATCGACGACAATGCAAAAGTCCGAAGTACGCGCCGAGGAGGAAGATAAGGAAGATTAAAAAATTGATTTTTGGAGGAACGTTGACGGGAAAGGGCGCGCCTTATCGAAACGCCTCGTCGTTGGATTTATTCGAGCTCTCGACGGAACCGCTATATCCGATTATCTATAAAAAAAAAAAAAAAAAAAAATTCGTAG
>JAITYT010000541.1:1488024-1513620 GCA_025433975.1 Liostenogaster flavolineata
AACAATATTGATAAACGCCTCGGCCTTTGGGTGCATCGTAGGAGAGCCGGTCGTCGATCCGTGTCCGTAACCTAGGACAGAGGGAGAGGGAAAGAACGTCGGAGGGAATTCAGGCGTCGGCCATCAATTACCGTGATATATCGGTGCGTGGATTCGCTACCGTTCGGTCTGTCAGACTAGTCTGTGTTCATCCCGACGATAAATTATTCGACCTGTCGCCGGCTGCCGGACGTATCGTTAGTCGCGTTTTGCGCGCGATACGTTTTTATCAATCGCGCGCGATAATACCGAGCGTACCAGATGTCGTTCTTCCCTCTTAGTCGGCCGTGCGAAACTTATTAATCTATCATCGCGAGATCAGCCGTTGGAACGGACGTATTTATCCGGTCGCGGGTCCGAACGAAGTCTACCTATGCATTCCAGATTCCTTTCAGCTCCCTTTCTTTCGTAATTACCGCTCGAGTTCGTAAAAAGCGAGCTTTTCCAAAGGCGATCGACCCGAGCGGAAGGTCTCTTTTCCGTACGATTTGTTTTGCCTCTCGCGGACTCGTTCGATGTCGCTTGCTCCTTTCGAGCGCCTGGCGGTGCTCCTCCACGAAACGCGCCACGCGATTTCTAGACGCGATCTTCCACGCGACGTCTTTCTTTTCTTCTTCACTTCCTTTCGTTTACGTCGTTTTAATCGCGCGTGCAACGCGCCGTTAATTATCCTCGATCGATCGGGCGATCGATCAGCCAGGAGGAAGAAATGGAAAAGGACTACCGCGCGACGAGAAAGTGATCCGTCGTATCTGCGGAAAGTGCAACTAGGAGTCCGCCGTATCTCGATGTCGACCGTGACACTGTTTTAAAGTCGAGTTCTGCGGGAAAGAAGAGGGGAAGAGGGGCACGCGCGTGTCGATTATCGTTTCGCAAAACGAAACTCGCGACTGATCCGAGAAAGGCGGCACTTCGAAGCGACAAAAAGCAATCCTTTACACGTTATCCTCCATGCCCGTCTATTATCAGATTTCCCTGCAGCGTCTCGCGCCTTTCGAAAGCGACTTGTTCGGAAATAGGGTATCCGAGTTTGCGGATTCGACCTAGGCTGGTTTAACCTTTCGTGTTGGACTTCTTCTCGGTCGGACGAGGTGGCAACTCGAAGAGATTTTACGCACATGCGACGAGTATCTGACGTGTCACTTAAAACGTTATATTTTAATATGTTACCTATAATATATTTACAACTTTGCAAATAGAATTTTGTAACGTCAGGCTTTGTATTTTTATATTTTGAATTAATGTAAGATTTGTTCTACCCGACGAACGTAACAAGTAATACGATGGCTCTTTACGGTTAGAATTATTTCTTCTAACGCTCGATTACATAACGCGTGTAAATATATAAAATTATAGATATTCCACTGTCGTCGTCGTCGTAAATATTATATAACGATTAGGACCACTGCGACTAGTTGTGGAAACTATTGTCTCTCGCGACTATTTACTTCGTCTCTACCGCGTCGTTATTTACAATGTATTTTTCCTATCGACTGAGAAACACGATCCGGAAGCTTCTGCGATCGGGAAGGAATTCTTGCGATCCGGTATATAGAACATGCGTTATGGTTGAGTCATAACGATCTCGAACGAATTTTGGCCGTTTCGAATAAAAATTGTTACGTAAACGTTAATACGAGTCCATTTAGCGACCAGTTAGGGTCGTTTACAGACCCGTGACCGCAACTTTAATTACGTAACCAAATGTAACAAGTCCGCTTCCATTCGTACGACGTTGCACACAGTCAGAGTTCGCCTGGCGCTGCTTGCGTCTCCTTTCCGCATTTCGACACGCGCGTTCGCGATATCCTTTCGAAAATACGACGGACCTTTCGGATTTCTTTCTCTTAATGAACGCGCGTAAAACAGAAGGAAACTTATCGTTCGAGTCGGAAGCGTGATAATTACGAGAAACGCGTGAAACCGTTCGGCACGAAATTTATACGGCTTTCGAGACAACGACCGCAAAGCGAGCGGCTCGATCTTTTCCTCGAGGCGTCCAACGATCGTCGAAGGCCGCCCTCGTCCGTCCGTCCGTTTGTCCGGTCTGGCTGGTAGAGGACAGTGACGTGTCTCGAATAGATTTTCTCGATGCACGTGCGAAACGGTTCTTCCGTCCGCGCTTCGGTGAACGAAGAACCGGCAAAACGAACGCTCCGACACGATTTCACGGCGACCTCCTCGCGTGATTAGAATTCAAAGGCGAATTTTACTTTCGTCGCTCGTACGAGCGGCGATGCTATCAGTCGCGGACGAAAAACTTTCTTTTCTGAGCTCGAAGCCATCCTGGAAAGACGAAGGAGAAAGAACGACGTCACGATTCGTTCTTGGTCCTTCTTTCGACGTCGACGGAGCCAAGATCTCGCAAGATCGTCTCTGTCGCTCGATCGAAGAGAAAAGAGCGAAGTTGGACGAAGAAGAAGGAGAAGAGGAAGAAGACGAAGATTGAAAATCGCGCAACGAAGTTAAATCGACGATCCCTCGATGAGCGATAAAACCTACCTAGGAGGTAGAAACGATAAAAATCCGGACGAATTGGACCGTGCCACGCTCGATAATTAGAGGAGATTGCGTTCGATCTGTCTCTATTATCGAAGCGGGACGGTAGATCCATTAAGACGATAATACCGAATCCGGGCACGGTCGCGGCACCAAAGAAAGGCCAAAGAAAGGAAGAGAGAAAGGAGGAGGCAGGAGAACCGATCGCGCTTCGACCGATCGATCGATTTCGCGTCGTTCTCGTTACGCGCGAAATCCAACGTATCGAGCGTAAGCGACTTTGAATCCGGCACGACGCGTAACGCGACGATATTGAGACGACGCCGGCATTTCAATGTCAGCCTAGATCCGATCGAAAGAAGTCGTCGTACCGGCACGGATGTCGATGCGACGCCGCGCGGCGCTGCCTGTCGGATCTGTCATCCTCCGCCTCCTCGGCGAACGTTAAGGAAAATCGATTGAGAAAAGACAGAGATCTACGATCGATTTGTGGCCTTTTTCTCTTGGAATATACGCCCATTCCAGTAAAATACCGTTGTACTCGAGCTGTTACTAAACAGACCCACCAAAATTAGGAAACGATATAATTGCAGATATTCACTACAAATCCCAAAGTGGGATTGTTATTGAAATCGTGGGCTTTTCCTTGAAATGGACGCTCGTTTCAGTAAACGATGGTCAAGCCAAAGTGGTAAAAGCAGTTGTACTCGAGGTATTATTGAATAGACCCACGAAAATTCGGAAAGGATATATTTGCAGATATTGTCTAGAGATCTCAAAGTGGGATTATTATTGAAATCGTGGGCTTTTCCTTGAAATGAACGCTCGTTTCGGTAAAATGGCGAGTTCTAAAATACTATAACTAAGAACATCAATAGCAGATCTACCGAAAAGTTCCGTCAAACAATATCTTCTCGAGTTTTAGCGCTGACTCTTTCGACCATTGAGTCTTTACGTATATCCTCGATATATGGCTCGAAGCGGTGGTCAGTAACAACCATTAGCTGTTCGAGGAACAAAGGACGCTGTTTCGTGATCGCGATGAGAATAAATCGGCGAGAATTACCGCGTTATCGGTTAATCGATATTCGCGAAAGTAGGAAAAGGATAAGGCGGTATCTCGTATTTTACGATCGTGCTCACGACCGGCTCCTCACGGTCGTTCTATAACGTCATCGCGAACCGGTGGAAACGATCGAGAATGCACGAAGCACGCGGAGAAGGAAGAGACGCTCGGGTTATCGGGAGACCAATTTAAATGATTTATGCGTCGATGTTGCCACGAGGATGAGAACGAGCCTCCCGAATCGTCCGTGGAGGAGCAAGGTCGATCGTGGGAACCTAAGCGCGGTCTCGAGGCGTCGATATTAAAATTCTGAGGGCGACGATGACCGTATCCGGTCTCGATTAAACTCCTCGTTTTCATCGTCGGGCGGATGCTCGTGGTTCGTGTGCTCGCTAGCGTGGCTGCTTCACGGATTTTATATCGGAGCGCGTCTTCTTCGATCGGCGATTAATCAATGCGGCCGAACGATTAATCATGGAAGATCGTCGGTATCGTTGCACAAGAAGCCCGTTCCGGACAATGCTTTCCTTTTGCCTAACCTCGCGCCGCTGCCAAAGGAGGCTTTGTTTCTCGCGGATCGTAGGACGTCCTCGACTCTCCCGCAAAGTCGAATACGTCGTCGTGTAACGGCGCAACCACGGGAAATCGTTTCGTTCGAACGCGACCCTGGAAAAACTTTTGTGCACGGAGGTTATCCAGCTCCGGAGCTGGATACATATTTGCATTCCGCGTGCGATTATTCTCTCGGGTAAGATAACCTGGTTCTTCCGTTGGAGTTAATCTTCTCTCGTAGATGTCATTCGTACATCGTCGTACGCTGCTGACTGTCACACGATTTTAACATCGAGCTTCCTAAGAACCGAAGGCGGATTAACGTCTTACGATTAACGCACGGCACGTATCACTGTATCGATATTATGCGCAAGAGGCGTGTCGTCCTGTGCTAGTCGCTGATGTTCCTCGTGGTAATCGTCGTGTTAAATGCTGTACGAGCGATCGATTTTAATTCGCTAGCAAGCTAGAGAATAAAGATCTACAAAAGTTACGGAGTGGTATTCTGCAGAGATTGCCTATAAAATATCGACATAGTATTACTATTAAATCGTGTTGATCGCTTCTTCTCTTGCTTGCTCTTTTCCTATCAAATTGATAAATCAATCGAAGGGTTGATCGATTTGATAGAATCCCTACTACTTCAGAGTGGAATTACATCGTTACGTCCCAACAACTTTGGAGTGAAATTTATATCGATCAAATGCTTACGTCTCGAAACTAAAAAGCGTTTCGGTCGGCTACTCGTTTTCTGAGCGAGAAGCTAACGTGGCACATCGGTGGAGGCAACGAACGACGCGTTGACCATTTCGACCATGCGTGCGTACGAGCACGTTGGAAACACGAGTGTTTACACGAGGCACGGAACGCCGCGTATTTATAGATTACGTGGACCTGCATGAAAATCGGCCTGAAAGCACGAATATCACGGTTGTCGCGTACACGAGCCACGCTACCGTCGCATTCCGAGATACGGAGGGAAAAAATGAAAGACCGAGGGCCGACCGCTCGCACGAGAACGTGATTTGACGTTAAAGTGAACGCGCTCTCTCGCGTTCGCCAGCCGCTCGGTGTCCAGGAGCAGCGCGACTCGCGTTATTCCGACGCGGGACCTCCTCCCAACGCGGCGTCCTTTCGTTTTTCTACGTCACGTTGGAACGAGCGAGTCGAATCGCGCGCCTCTTCCTTTCCGCGTTACACGTGTTATGAAAACAAGGTGAAATACGCGCCGCTCCATTAGTCCTGCTATTCGGAGAGTGCAAATTCTCGTCCGCGAACTCGAATTTACGGCATTCGTAGGAGCGTCGATGCTAAAAATCGTCCTTCGTCAAAAATCTCTAAGAAGACTGCACTAGCAACAAACTTGTAACGTTATTTCGTTGGAATCGAGTCGATCGAATGCGACAGTCATGACGTCGTCTAAAATTTTGAAGAACGTCAGATCTCCTCCTTAGTTGATCTTCGACTATCGTACATTGGTTTCGTACATCCTCTCTTCTGTAAAATGAACTTGCTGTTAAGGATATTACATACGTACTTATGTCAATAGCTAGGTGCCATCTATGTAGAATTAGGGATACTTGTAGGACTAGCCAAGGGACGTATCGGTATACTACGAATCGTCGAATAGAAAGGTCGTATTAAGAGAATCGTTGACTGAGAAGGACTTATCGTGTATTACGAAATAAAAGGATATGAATAAGAGCGCCCCTGATTATTATTTCCAACAGCTGCGATTGTCGCTAAAGCTCTTTCTTTCTGGTCGTTTCAGGAGCCAGTCGAAGGCCTCTTACTTGGCCTACAGACGAGAACGGGGCGCTCCGGACAGCGAGGGTAGCTACAAGCGAACGATGTCGCCGACTTCTCGCCTGGAGGATTGGCCACCGCCCCGCGAGCACGACGATCCCGTTCTACTGCGTGTCACGCCTCACCACCCTCTTCAGCATCACAATCACCATCATCACAACAATAATAACAACAACAATAACAACAACAACGGTCATCACCATCTTCATCAACAGCAGCAACATACCGAACTACCAAAATCTCACAGCGTGGACGCTTTGCATCATCGTTTGGAGGAGAAGATGACTCAGCAACAGCAACACTCGGCCGAGGTGATCGGTAAGCTCTCGCACGATCTCAGCAAGAAGCTACAAGCGAGCGAAGTGGGAAGATCGCGCGCCACCGAGAACAACAACAACGACAATCTCGAGGATCGCCATCATCATCATCAGCAGCAGCATCATCATCTTCATCACCATCACCAGGAGAAGCGACATCAGGACAAGAGGCACGATTACGAGCAACGAAGGGAAAGATCGTCGCCGCAGAGCGTCGAAGTCCTCAACGACAGGAACAGGCAGCTGGAACGCGAACGCCGGAAGTTGGCGGCTAGCTGCGAGCCCCTACCTCAAAACAGAGAGGTAAGCGACCGTTTTCACCCGAGTGTGAACGATCTTTCGTTCGAAGAACACACGGAAGAGAACGCGGGGACTCGCGTCTTCCCCGAACAGCTCGGAGAAATTCGTGACTCGCTCGCGTTGGATCTCTTCCAGCGACAGCGATTTGAGAATTCGTAGACGGAAGCTAAGTTCCGATGGGCGAAATTTGCTTTTCGAGACGCGCATTTTCAAACTTTACTGCTTTCGTACTTTACTATTTTTGTCGAGGATTTACCCAATTAACGAATAACGCAACCATAATAACAGAGTTGCTGAAAGATGTTAAGTAGGAAAGAAAAACTGCATAAAATACTAGTGTGGGTGTTGCTAGAACGAGAAGGAACGCTGTTACTGTCCAACTGGCACGTCATACTAAACGGGAAATATTTATCAGCAATTTCATTTAATCCCTTTCCGTGCCACTTAGCTCGACGAAATCCGGGTCCGAGCAGTAGGGATCATTGCGCAGTAAACAAACCTTGGGTCGAAGGGTCGAAATCGGTCACTACTATCAACAGTTTCATTATCAGAAAAAAATGTTTCTCCGCGAATCTGGCTCGAGATATTCATGTATGGGCCAAAATCTTACGGAAAGGGGTTAATCCTTCGCGCTCTAAGGCTCCGCTACGGAGACAACGAAAATAATTTCCAGTTCGGACAGGACCAGAACGAATCGTGATAACTTCATCTACTCTGTCAACGAATCTTTCAATGCGCATGTCGTTTACTTGTACGCGAATACGATTTTTCTATTGAAATTCCTTCGAGTCGCCGTCAATACGATCGAAGAAGGGCTCCGAGTGCAAAGGGTTAAATAATCAATGGTTTCTTCGAGCTCGCTCTCCGCCGAGTCGAGAAAGCTCCACGCTTCCTTTCGTGCGTTCACTCGCGCACGAACGCGCCGTCGATCGCGCGGAAACGAAATCGACGAGCTGCAGCATTTTTCTTCTTGCAGAAGCAATTACGCGGCGCGGACGCCGCTCCGTTGCAGGCGGTAGCAGGGGAAGATTTCTTCCGCGAGAGAAGCGCCACGATCGAAATGACCTCGCAAAACATCGAGCTACTGAATCGCCGGAACGAGAAGAGAACGGGTAGCTCGACGACGACGACGACGACGACGACGACGACGACGACGACGACGACGATGACGGCGACCACGACGACGACGACGACGATGACAACGACGACGGCCACGACTATGGCTGCGACCTCGAACGAAGCTCTACCCGCGTACGCCGTTTGCACGACGAGTTGTTCGGTCGGCAACGCGACGGGGAACAACTGCTGGTCCAGGGGTCACGAGGCGACGAACAACGAGTCGCCGACGTCGTCGACGATCGCTGAGAGGCCGCCACCACCGGCGAACTCGCCGCCACGATCTCCCGATCATCACGCGCCTAGGGAAAATTCGAGAGGCGCCGTGCCGCGAAGGACAGGCAGCTCCTCTAGCTCCTCTTCCTCCGGCAGGTCGATGGAGATCAGCGCGTCTTCCCGTCGCAGTCTGCCCGCTGCCAGGAGCGGCGCGAGCTCGAAAAGCTCCTCGAACTCGCCCAGTAGGGAAACCGAGCCGCCATGCGGCAACGACTGCGCCCAGAGAAAAACGTCCAGTCCTACGCAGACGGACAACGCGAGTTCCTCCAATCGAAGCTCTTCGCCTAGTCAAGGTCGTTCCTGTCAGACGAGCGAATTGGACTCCTCGACGGTGTCCTTCTCTTCGTCGTCCTGCTCCGTCGCATCGACCGCCAAGTCGCGATCGGCCTGCGGTAGATCGTCCTCATCATCCATCTCGAGCGTTTCCAAAGCCTCCACCTCCTCCTCGCCGAGGAACTCGCCCGTCGAGGAGGACGGCGCCTCGCCGCTTGCCGCGTCCCCCTGCGTGTCGCCTCAGCCTGGAATCGAGGGCTTGACCTTGGTCCAGCGGACCGAGGTCGTCCTGCGGGTGAACGCGGCGACCAGCGACGCGGCGTCGCAGACGGAGACCTTGGAACAGAGCGACCATGGCAACGTCAGGAGTCTAGAGCAGCTGCCAGAGCCTAGGAAGAAGCTGCCGGAGGAGATCGAGTGCGAGGAGCTCAGCAGGGATCTCGCCAGTCAGCTCAGTCCCAACGACAAATTGGTACCCATTCTAGGTGAGAGATTTTATCTTTTGGTGCCTTTTCTTGGTTTTTTCCCTCGGGTCTGTCGACGAGTGATGCGAACGGGCTAGGAGCTTTGGTTAGGCTTCGTTCGGTCTTCTGTCGATTGATCGCGAGTCCGTGTGGGTGTTGGAGCCATACGGGAGGAGGAGGCGATACGCGTACGCAAAGATAAGCGACGAACAATGAACGACGCATGTGTGTACGCGGTTGGATTGGCCGCGCGCACGCGCGTCCTCGGAGCGACGACCCTCTTATTTTAATAAGCGCTAACCGAATCAACGAACCCGGCCGCGTTATTCAATTATACGTCATTGCTCTCTCGCGATATCGGACGCGATCCTACGCGCTGCTCCGTGGCTTCCACGGTGCGCGAAACCTCCCGGAGCGTGAAGAGACTACTCCGGGGACGCTAAGGGACGGTGCGGAGCAGGGGAGGACGCGTTCAGCGTGCTGACCATTTTTTTTCTCTTTGTCAGTTCCAGCGCCGGAGCACAAGAAGCCCACTGACTACGTTTCCGGCCTCTTCAGGGTGGAGGCGACCTTGCAGCCGAGACCGAGGCGACGGCTCTCCCTCGAGGGTTCGATGACCTCCTTGGTCGAGAACGGAGTCGACGATGATAAAAAGTGAGTCGTTTGCCCGATGTCGCGTTCTTCCTTTCTACGTTTCGGATACTTCGAGTTGTAACTGTTCAGCGTTTGGCAGGAGATCCACCTGAATTGATTGGACTACAAGGTGGCGCACGTCTTTCTCCTAGACTGAGAAAAGTATGACGGAGCTGAATGTGTGGGTGGTTCCGATTCGATTCTTAGAATTGTACGATTTAACACGTCCCTGCGATCCGGCATTAGACAATTCGCTTGCGTTACAATGTAGGATTGTCTTACGGTAAATGAAGTTTGGAAATAGTCTGAACGCATGAGCATGGAGTTTAACGTGTTAACGTGCGAATTTTTATCGAACGTTTTCGAGGAACGATACGAGGCGAGTCGATTGTAAAACTCGACGTTCGTTTTGCTCGCGTGTAAACAAGTTTCGTAATCGTCGTGGAGAGTCGGATATCCGTCGCTTTTGGTGACTTAATCGCCAGAGTTTCGTCCGCGCGAGGAATCGAAACGCGTCTCGGTCAAGGGAGGCGCTGAATACCATTTAGGCTTTCACGATTATCCGGGAGCGATTAATCACCGCGCGATCGCGTATAAATCACCAACGCATCCCGACGTTCCGTCGGATTGGTGCCAAGGATGGAAATTTCCTTCCATCTCTTCGTTCTCCAACAGAGAACGATCACGGCACGTGCTCGGGAGACGTCGCGTGCTAGCCGACGCATATAATGATTCTTTATTAGCCGATGAGCGACGTTTGCGTGGGCGTGGACAGCGAGATTCCAACCGGGCGTCATTAATGAGCGTCCATTAACGCCGGAAATTAATTGTCGTTTTTCAACGGTACCGAACGCCTGGCGTGATGAATCGGTAGCGTGCTCGTCCTGAAAGATGACTTATCGGACTCCCGATTCTTTCCCACCGAAGAACCTCCATTGACTTCTGAGCCGCGCGTACTGCCAGCAGATAAATACGCTGCAGCGAGACCATCTAACGCCACGCAGAGATCTGCGCTTGATATTGGGTCTACCGGAAAGTTCTGTCCTCTTTTGAATGAAAAGAAACTAATACATTTTCGATAGATTAATTCGTATTTACTGGACAATATAATTTTCACACGTATGGGCACGTGCCCCGTGACCAATTTAATATTCGAAAGAAAATAAAAAGTAAAATAATAACAGTCTCGATGCAGATACGATTACGACACGCGTTACCACTTTACCTAAGCAACTGCCCAAAGAACGAATAAAAACGCTTGGTCTCTTCCCTTTTCTGTCGATCCGGTCTCTCCCGATCGTTCGAGGACAATACTTCCGCCGGCGTGCTCAAGGAGAAAGTACCAGAGGCACAAAGTTCTTGCGTAATCCACCATAAATGATATTGTCAAGCCAACTACTAGGTGCTTGTTGTCCGCGCGTCATATTATTTGCCAGTCTTCGACGGATGGCTGTTGGCGTCGCGTGGCCGATTTCTGTGCGCGTCATATCCGTGTCAAATTTAATTTCCATTATTTTCTGGATCATCGAAGGCATGGCAGCGGACAGTACGAAAAAGTAGATCGACGTCTTTGTATTCGCTTCGCATTCGCGGTACTAACCACGTTCGCGGGATTCGATATCGTACGCGGTATGTCGTCGCGTCGTCGTCGTCCGACTTGCGTTTGTTCCTCGAGCTCGACGAGCCTAATCGCGACAACGCGTTCGCATTTAGCGCCGCGATGCCTAACGGCTCATCGTCGGGACGCAAATGCATTGCGTTAATATCAATTTCGAAATGCCAACTTTCCGTCATATTTCATCGGCAATAAGGAATCGACTTCGCTCTCCGCGGTAGTGATACGCAACGGCGCTCCTTTGAAATACGCGAGGAGATCGTCGCGCTCGGGTGATAATAAAATATCAACGATGTTCAATTCGGAGGCGGAATTCGTTTCCGCTACTCGTTAGCCTACTATCTAATCCCGCAGAAACGTAACTCTCGGCGATCGGTGGAATTTGTCATTTTTTTTCTTTTCAATTTTTTTTTCTTTCCTTTTTTTAAATACACCACAGTGCCGTTACCGCGGTTATACCGCCTTCCTTTCCTTATCACTTTCTCTACTTTTATAGAACCAGTCGAAGGAACGCGCGCGCTCGTCCGTTCGAACGATAACGTACTCCCGCTAAGTTAATATTTGATTTCGATGCTTTCTTACTTCCTTCCTTCCTGCTGTATTTCTTTTTTCCTTTCCTGCGTTCTTGGAACCGTCGTGATTGATTTACCGCTGATTGCGCGGGTGGTTTCGCGCAACGCGAAACCACGACTATGAATAACGATTGCTAATATACCGTTATTTAATACCTTCTTCCACATCTCTTCGTACGCTTCTCTTTTTCCATCCTACATAAGTCACTTCATTTCGATGGTGATTCACAGGGCTGACGTAATCCTGATCGTCTCTCTCAGTTCGCCGAGGAACAAGAGAAACGATCCTCGATAAAGGATCTTAACGAATATCTCGAAACGGTCTTTTTAATAACGACGACCGCCAGCCACGCCTTCTTTGTCGATGGTACACGCGACGTAAAGGGAACGATCTTCTTTTTCAGGCACGAGACGATACCATCCGCGCCAGTTACGCCGTTGTCGAGCGACCTGAGCAGTCCGCTGTCGCCGACCTCGGCGTATTTCACAACGTCCGAGGGCAAGGCGAGGTTCCTCACGAGATACTCTCGTGACGTGTCCATCGATGGCTCGACACGGTCCGAGGATACATCAGCCGTAGTCACGTCCGACGGTCTTAACCTCAGGCAAAAGAAGGTATCAACCTCTTCCACGATATTATCCTAGATTCGTCAACGCGTCGACGTAAATGCCGTCTATAGACGTCCAATGATTGGAATTGCAAATGCAAATGGCGGCTATGGCCATCCTACGTTCTTAGTATTATAAATAAAGGAAATAAAAAAATTTGTTCTCTAATTTTGAAGTCTCCGTCAAGCTTCACAAAGATCAAATAACTAACGAAAAAAGTTGCTTTTGTCGTCCATCACCGATTTCAGACTGAGCGTCAACGCGTTAATATGAAGTTCTTGGCAATTCGAACAAATCGCGTTATTTTTCGAATCGTGGAAATCGTGATAATCGTGAAAATAATTACGTTTACGCATTCATTAATCGATTATGCGAACGTACGAAATGATACTGGACGAGTGGTGAGCATTGATATCGAAAATATCGCTTATCTTCGAACGCGTAAGTGTTTCGAATTAAGCTCGACGTTGCTTCGCGGTCGTTTCAAAGATCGTGCGTTATCTCTGCATAACTGCTTCAAAATGAGTTCACCTCTTCCTCGTGCATTGCAATCCGTAACTAAGATAGCAATACGAGAAACGAGGGAAAGTTTCCAAGATGTCCGGACTCGTATATTAATTATTACTTATTTTGAAAGCTTCGTCGATCGACTCGGAACAAACGCGCGGATATGTGAGCGTACGCGTCCATTATTTTTTAATAGATCTGCTTTGATTCTATTGGTTTTTTTTCCTTTCTTTCTCTTTCAATGTTTATTCTCTTCGAAACACTTCCTTAGGAGGAGCTGATGATGAGCTTGGACAAGAAGTTGGTAGTTCTTAGAGCCGAGCAAGAGGCCGTCAGGGAGGAAGGAGAGGTGAACGAGACCCTTGGTACTCGCGTCGCGACCCTCGTTTCAGCGACGGCTCGCCCGGCGGAAGCGTCCAAGTATCGACTTCACGTGGAGGAAGTCGGCAAAATTACCAGCCTTCTTCTTGGTCTTAGCGGTAGACTCGCACGGGCTGAGAACGCCCTTTACGGCATGCCTGCCGACCATGTGGAGAGAGTAAGTATTACGTGTTCGGCTTACTCCGACACCTGCTTCGAATCAAATTCTACAGATCCTCGACGATTGCGCGTTCGAAATTAGCCTCTTCTCGAGACGAGCGTGTTACGGCCTCTATGAATACCTCTATGAATAATATCGATAGTAACGATAGTAAGCGTAGTAACGAACCTTCGAGTACACGACGTTCCAAATTGCGATATCTTTTGGAGTGTTCTATTTTTCGAGGTTGCTTATCGTATTAAAGTACGATATTCGGGAAATTATCATTCCGAAGAATCGGTACGATACGAAGTTTGACCGAACGACACTTTTTTGATTGCAGAAAATTCTCGAGAGCAAGAGAGATAAGTTAATGGATCAGCTAGAGGAGGCGAAGATTCTAAAGAGTAACATCGATAAGAGGAGCGTTAACGTATCGACGATTCTGTCCAAGTATTTGAACGAGGAAGAGTTCGCTGATTATCAGCACTTTATCAATATGAAGGCAAAATTGATAATGGATGGGCGAGAGATTCAAGATAAAGTGAAACTAGGCGAAGAGCAGCTAGCCGCGTTAAAAGAAGCTATCGATTAATCGTAACGATAAATCATTAAGGGGAATATAAAGTGAACGGACGTACATAATTTGTAATTATCCAACATCGACAACTACTTTCAGGTTCGATATAAACGTTTGAAAACACAGCGTAGAACTTTTCATTATCTGTAGACGCATTGTACAAAAACACTATTTTTTTGCAACAATACGTTTCTTGTTATCGATGCAATAAATTTACAAGTGAGCTACAATAAACCTTAAACGTATTAAAAAGGATAACAACATATACAAAAATGAGAACAAAGACCGAAAGCTCCGCATCGAACACGCGTGATTTTAATAGTTAGCTGTTCGTTATATTTACACTTAATGTTACTATTGGTTATATTCGTAGCGCATGCCTGTATTGTTCAAAACGGAATTATATAAAATATATATAAAAGGCAGTAAAATATTAGTAATTTATACTAAACCATATTGAAAAGAAAGTTAAATTCTTCTTTAAATCAAAGAAATAAAGAGAAAAATATTTATCGTTTTTCTCAGGTCTCTCGAGTAAAAGAGTCTTTTGTGGCTTAATAAAGCCTTCCGAACCTTCTCTACTTGTTTTTTGGAGAAAATCGCGTATGCATATACCTAACAGGAAGGGGGAATTGGCACGAAAGCGCTATTATACTATCATAGTGAAAGTATATTCTTTGATTACGCGCGATGTTTATCTTTTTTCAGAAAAAGAGATTATTCTAAAAACTCGAAAGGTACTAGTTAAGTGTAAATATAAATGTATAATTTTTTCGTTTGATAACGATGCCTCTACATCGACTTGATGAAAAAAGTTCTATTGCGTTGCAAAGTGTATGATACGATATGAGACATATTTATATTAGAATATAACTCGCAGTCAAACATTTAGAGGCACGGAAAAGTTGCGATCGATTAGCAGAAGCTACCATAATTAATAACAGAAGAAATATACAGGGCTGGGACAATAACTATTACCATTTTCAAAATTTCCTCTAGTTTTATAAAGAAGGAAATATTTTCTATAAAGATTCTGCGATACCATAAATCATAAGAGAATCAAGTTGACCTTCGTCTTTTTTAAAACGAATTTAATTCAAAAGATAGTTATCACTTCGCCCTGAATATGCATAGTGGATACTGTAAATGTGTTTGAAATTTTAGAAATGTTCGCGATTCTTATGTGATGTTGGCGAAAAAAAAATGAATTCGCATTTTATGTGCTTTACTCTGATATTTTTTTATAGAAATTTCTAATTAAGCGTTGCGATTATCGCATAGACAATAAGTGAACGTATTGTCAGTCATGAATTTACTAGCAAACGAAGAAAACAAATATGTCATCGTTTTAATCATCTCTTCTGCATTTTTGTTCTGTAGTTTGCATTTAACGTCGTAACGTTGGATAACCTTAGGTAGAACGTATGATCCTTTAAAGACAAGTGTGATTTCGAATAACCCTGAAGTGCCTAGTCCATATCAAGCATGTATTGATTTTATCGTGCTCCTTTCGTACTCCATAATGAAGGTGAAGCCGAGACGGAGCACGTATAACTAAATACTAAAATGTAAGTATGAGAAACCGAAGGAATATTGCTTTTTTATAGATGCTCCCCGGTAACGGGGGTAAACATCGTCAAGTAACGGTGATACAAGAAATTGATTTGTAAATATATATATACAGTGAATGTTTAGACGAAGAAAAAGAACGTTTGACTAACTTTCGAAACAACTAAATTTGCTTCCACGCGACGCGCTGTCGCGTTTATTTCGTTGTAAAATCATCTAAAGAGTAATATGTCTTCGCATTTACTTTATACCTTCGCGTAGTTGTAATCTTTATTATTTATCGCGCATTAAGCGTTACAAGTAATTAGGCATAATCCATTGAAATTTATTACAAGTATCGACACAATCAAAATTTTAATATATTTCGGGAATTTACGACTAACTACGGATCTATATTTTTGTCAAAAATGCACACGTGATTAAAGACAGAACGAGCAACACGGCATGACGCGATTTTGGTGCAATTACCATTATTCGCACGAGAAGCAATAACGATCAGATCGAGGATACGAATGTTCCAAAAAGAAAAGTTTGCTCTTTCTTTTCTTTGTTTCGATGCGTAAAGGGGATACCTTCTAAGCGCCTCTCACTGCAGTGTCTAAAAATTCATTTAGCATAATATACGTTTTTCATAGCGCGTTTCACAATATACTAGACCTAGGATTACCTGTGGTGCCTTCTTATATACGATATGTGATATAAGAGTAAGGAGTTTTACGCTCTATTTGTGGTCGCAAGATATATGTACACGATACGGCGAGCCGAGCAATAATGCATATGTATATAATATATAGATTTAGGTATATTATACGCCTACACATAAAACACTGCGTACGCAATAATCCTACAGTCATTAAAAACACACGTACACGCACACGTATACAAGTACTACTCTTACATTTTGTTCTAACTCCAGGGATCCTCGCGGATTCCTATGACGCTTGTGATCTTACTTACTCTGTACGACTTAACCAAGGACTCTCGCAAAATGCGCGATCAAGGCGCGATGATTTCGAGCCTCCATGGTGGTCTAGGCGATAAATTTTATGCCTCGTTCGTTGTTAGATATTGATATTGTACTATTATACGATATCTTTCTTTTCCCCATAATTGTCTGTCTTCTCCGTTTTCGACTGTCTTGCTATCGTCGTATTCATTCATGGATAAATCCGAGGATGGAGAAGAGATTGCAACTGAAATTTGAAGGAGAGGAAGTCCTCCGATTTTTTGAACTCGGTAATGAGATATTTACCGTAGACTCAAAGATTTCGCGACGGAATCCATCTTAATTAATGACAAAGTATATCAATCAGGCAAGTTTCTTACGTGAAATCAAGTAAATACTTATTTTTCGCGTTTATTCGATCCTGCTGTTTATTTCCAAGACGTGTAATACGACAAACTAGAGGATATAATCACTTCGTGTCGTACATATTTGATTTTAAGCCAATTGATTAAGATGGCCAATGATAAACGACTAGATCGGATAAGCGCGATCATGGAGCATGTCACGTCAAAGACTGAGCACAGGGCATAAAATTTTTGCGACGTAATAGTCAGTTTCTGTTCCTCGTTTGTTTCTCGATATTAGTAAATCGGCGCGCAACCACCTTTTTATTTCGCTATTAACTGGGAGTAGCCACGTTCTAATAAGCTTTTAAGCGGTATTAGTCCTGCGCTGAACGACATAAAAACTGTGAAACTCTTACCCTCCACGCCATGATATGGCACAGCTAAGAATTGTACATAACAAAACTTGCAAAACATGGTGCTCTGGATATCTATTTTTTACGAGGAGAAACGTTCCAATAATTCATAGGCTATAACTATACCTAAAGACATTAATATTAATTTAACGTACTCGCTATGTATATATTACAATATATTGTTTTACGTGATGCGAATTATTCATAATCAAGTACACATACACACATACATACGCGTCATCTGCAAGCAACGACACTAGGTCGTTGTCAGTCTGACAATATTAACGCATACGAATGTACTATGGAATCATTAAGATAATTACCTTTCTCAAACTCGCTTGAATAAATAACACGTTGGAAATTAACGTTCGTTCTTTCATAAATATTTTAGTTGCCGATTGAAACAACTACGAACCATTTTACTAATGAACAACTCTTTTAAGATTATAATCAAATATTCTATCCGATTAGGAGCAATCACGAAATGTTCGTTATACCTTGAACCTTTTTCAAAGGAGATAAATAATGACAAATTGTAATCACTTGATCCAAAAAATATTTTCAAACGTTCTCTTAGAAAAATAAAAACTGCAAATTATAACGAACATGTTAAAGTGCAGAGGGTTACATACTTGATAGATGTCAATAAATGTCTGTTTCATTACACGAACATTTGAACATGTGTTCATCCGCGAGAATGAAACTTTGCAATGTTTGAAACGAGCAACCTCAAAATTATGATTACATGTTGTAAGGTAAGTAAGTAATAATGAAAATTAAAAAGTAATGTAGTAAAAAGTAAGTAAAAATAAAATTAAAAATAATTTACTCGAAATGTACATGTGCTGAAGAATCGGTCATAGTATATTATTAAAAACTTCTTTTTATTGTTTTAATTTTCAAGAAGTGTATATTATATATAATCAGAAAGAAAAAGTACCCGTCAGAAATATTTATAAACTTATCCAAAAACAGTATACGGAGTTATCGACCAATGATACTAGTCTACCTCTTCGACCGTTGGTTCTCCAAGTTTATTACCGCCTGCAGCTTGTCCACGGTATCCTAAAAATTCCGATGGATATATTATGGGTCTACAAACCTATGTACGGTAACGATGGAATTAATACTATTTTTGGTAAGAATCTAACGAAAGTGTCTAAAAGGAGTTATCCATCCGCGAATGTTTCAATTTCACGAAGTTAATGCCAAATGGCGCAACTGTTGGCAAAAGAAAATTACCAGTGGGAAAATAAGAAGTAAGCTTCATCTAATTATGGTATTAACCCTACATTTTCTTGATATTTCCTATTTACACGATGCATTACTATATAAAAGTAGTTAAAAGCGTAGTTGGTACGACATTACCTTCGATACAGGTATTTCATTTCTAAGACTGAAACGACTTACGTATGTAAAGTCGTCGGTATCGAGACGATAATACGCAAGGCATTGAGGAAAAACAAGCATAAAAAAAATAGAAAAAAAAACAAAAAATGTCGCCTCTTCAACATTCTTGATCTTCGTCTCGAATTTGCCTTGTGACGACGAAAATAAATTTTATGCCATACATTGTGCGTGTTCAAATGATGCCGAGGTCACCAATTGTGAGATATTTTATTTAGGATAATCACCTAAATTCAAATAAAAAATAAACTTTAAATAAAAAAATACTTTACACGCTTGTACAAAAGTAAGGATTTTTTCTTTTGTATCAAGCGTGTAAAGTACTAAAGTATTTTTTTTTTATTTGAAGTTAATCGCGAATACCCTAAACACCGAAAAAAAAAAATATCCCACAGCCTCTTTAGCAGCAAAAACGTTGCCGTCCATCTATTTAATAATCTCGTTGCATTTTTCACTGACGCGCCTGCGGTCCGGCTCCCATACGCTCTCCTTGACCTTTTCCTCTTCCACTGCGGTCTTTAAGTCGAAGCAGCACGCTTCTAGGTTGTTTTCAGCGGTGATTCTTCCCCTTTGTTTCTCATCCTCGGCGTGATATCTTTCCGCCTCGTTCACCATTCCCTCGATATCCACCTTAGCCGAGGCGTCCCTTGTCGTTGGTTATCGTTATTTTGTCCTCCTTGTTCGTTGACTTCTCTACCGCAGAGACGTTTAGGATGCCATTGGCGTCGATGTCAAACGTAACTTGAAGCGGGAAAGAGAAATGGAAAAAAGGGAAGAGTAAGAGTCAAGTTAGCTCTCCCTCCTAGTTCCCCTCTTTCTTCCTAGAATTTCCACGGTCGTCTTCCGTCGTGCTTTCGTCTTCTGGTCGTCTAGTCTCGCCTTTGCCCCCTTCCACTGTTCACCTCTCCTTCTTCCTCCTGGCTTCTTTTACGTCGTCTCGTTTCGTTCACCGACCAGCATCCGGATGCTTATCCGGACTGTCTGACAATTCCAATAGACCCCCGTTCGACTCGTACACCGATGGCAGCGGGCAGAAAAGGAATCTCGAGACACACGGGGATCGCCTAGAAAGGATCTTCCCCTTTTGCCTCGTTTTCTCTTTTTTCTTTCTTATTCTTTTTCCCTCTCTCTCACTCCTCTCCTTTCTTTCACTTTTCCTATCTTCCATTCCCGCTTACCTCCCGCCACCCCTGTCGTTCACTCTATTTAGTTTCGTCTCTTTCACGTACGTATGATACCGGCGGTCTGCGTTCCTTTTACACAATTACAAATCGTATCTTACCAAAGATCGCTGCCGGCTCTATCGTTCGACGCAATTACCTTCTTTTTTTTTATCTCGAACGCTGGTTGTTCCTGAACGCTTATTAACGATCCAAGGAACTCGAGCTTCTGGTTTTCTCCTCTTTCCTTATATCTATCCACTCTAATTTGTCTCTCGACGGTGATTCAACGTACGAACGAACCACGATAGATATACGCACTATTGTTACTGCAAAATTCTTTCATTCGCGAATAATGTCTCCCAAAAGTCACGAAATCAAAGACTGATTTTACTTAACGTATCTTCTTATCGATTGTATTCGTTGCAACAAGTAAATACAATCTATTTCGATCGTCGATACTTCAAAGATGCACGCCACGATTTGGAGGATTCCACGTGCTATCGGAGGAATTCCGGAAAGCGTGAATTTCCCTGAAAGATTATTATCCTTCGTCAAGACTCTTTCACCCTCGTAAACTTGGACGAGAACTTTCGGTTGATCGTCGAAGTACGTTATGAAAATTCGTGTTTGTTTCGTGAGTATCGTTGCGTTGAATTTAATGAGAGCCGTTATAACGCCTCCCGCGGTTTCGAGTTCAAGGAATGAAGGAGCAACATCCAGAAGTGACAGGTCTTTAACACGTTAAGTGCCCATTCTGTTTTATTCCTAACAGAAATGTTAGGAACTGCGATTAGCCCGCGGAAATATAAGCCTGAGGACCGGTGTCCACCATGGGCCTTCCTCTCCATTTTGAGAGGGGCCTCAACCCCACCTTGGGAAAGTGCTTGGCCTTCCCAATTGCAATAAATTCTTCTTTGTATTCATATTATGAATTTTCTCAAAATCTACAGTTTTAATAAACTGCATTAACTTCTTTTTTAAATATCACTTTTTTTTACATAACGTATCATATTCTTTTTCTACATAACGTAACGTTTGCCTCAGATAGGATACAGCATCAGGAGCTCGATTTATCCAAGCGCGGATACCCCGACGGACACAAGGTCCAACGCACTAACGAGAGTCAAGATGGCTGCGAGAAAGCCTTCGTCGCACGTGCGCTCGCGATTTACGCCTCGAATATGGATGGCTTACATAAGCCATCGCATACGTTGAACAATTCACGTAAAGGCTCATCCAAGAGCGGAAAGGTCTGACCGGCGAAATACGGTTTAGGAAGCACAGAGCGCTTAACAAAGAAAATAGATTGTCGGAAGGATGTACTTCTGCTTCGGTTAACTGGTGCGTTTCGAACGACGACCTTTAACGAAGCTAGGCATGGGCTGCGGCCAACCACGCGATTAATTTAACTAATTAGATGGATCGTTGCATTAATGCCAAGAAAAGAAGAGGTAAATACGTCGCGGGTGATTGGATGCAGTCGACCAGTTCGTGAAGATGAACATATCAGATCAATTCGTCTTTAACGTAAAGGTGATGTTGCGTGGGCATACGAGAAAAAGCTCACGCAAGCACGAAGTGGCGATGGCAAGCTACACGATCGCTCCGCGAGATGGCAGTAAGTGTACAAATCGGTAGCCGATGTAAACGCGCGCATCCATCTTGAGACACCGTTTCAAAGTCCTAACAAAAAGTTATAGCTTGATAATAAGAAATGTTATTATTTAATATTTTTTTTATTATACGAAAGATTAATTTTACTTATAACCGTTATAATCGTTCAAATTATTTTTTCTTTATTTTAAGTAGCTCGTTTATCATCAATTTCTCGTTGAGTTGTATTTAAATATGAAGTCAAGTAATTCAATCACTGCGCTATTTTCGTTACATTCGAATACATTTACTTTCGCGTTATTGCGTAGCACAGGAATATTCTAATTGCTCGTACCAACACCACGTATAATCTATTTGGCGCACGATATAATTCGTAACGTAGAAGCAACGATCCGACATTGGTTTTCATATGGAAATTTCATCTACTTAAAAATTAGAGTCGCTTGTATTGTATGCAATTAAATTGATTGTGCTATTACATCACACGATTACAACGTACTATTACGTAGTCTCAGATATACGCGTGCCATGTATCCGTACAAAAAATCGGAGAATGATCAATGCATAATAATACATATAATATTTAATCTTTGCCGAGTCACTTGTGGTATTCTATTAATATAGAAGATTTTTTAAAGAGTGACGTTTGTGCATTGTTTATTTTAAATAAGCAGCTGCTGATAAAGTGGTTAGATCAACAGACATTGTATATTATAGGAACCAGTTGTTAACACGTAACAAGCAGCTGTTGTCTGTTTAATTACTCCTTGCTATTTTACCACGTTGCATGCCACAGGGGTCACCAGCGACCGGCAGAGAGATCACTAAAAACGCGTAATTCCAGTGAATTTCAATGTTTCTAAATTTTTCAATGCCATCACCGTTGCTAAAGTGGCATGAGAAAATCAACGCAATATAAAACATATAAAAAATAGCTTTACTTGTCCATATAACGTATAAGCACATTATGCGCGCATATTGCGAAGAAAATACCCAAACAAATAATTGCTGAACGATCTATTCTTTAGCATCATCGAACTTGAAGAAAATTGACCCAAGAACTCTTCGCCTTTTATGACAAATAATTACGAGTATCGTAATTCTCCGTCAAGGAAAAGAAAAGCTACAACTGGGTAAAAGTTTAATCGGCGATGCATGCCTTCGCAATCGTGATTAATTTCGTTAGAATCCATAGTCATGAACCGCAAGATTCTTGAAATATCCCTCCTTCACTTGCAAATCGCTAAATATCGAATAATTCGAGTCCTTTGATCGAGTCATCTTTCATTATTGGCCGTGATCCACTTCGATATTTCTCCGCAGTAATTACGCTTTCTTCCAGGTAAAATCGGAAGTAATACCATCGCTATCGATACAAGCGTACTCGCGGTATTATCGAAGGTATAAATCACGCGAGACGTTCCATTTAAAATACGAGAACCGATAAGAGAGCGGAAAGGCAGAGAGGACGCGACGAGTCGAATGGACGCTGGCTAGCGTCGATCGTTCACCTCCTCCGACAATGAGAAGGATCGCGCTTAAAAGCTCAAGATGGAGACTCTTCGACCACTGACGATCCTCCTTATCTTTCGACGAGGATCAGACTCGCGGCGATCGCGTCTTACGCGAACATCTCGGTGTCGTAACGAGGATCGCGATCGTTCGGTGACCGATCGAGGACCCGTTCCTGAAGGCGCACGGAGTGGAATCGAGAGAGGAGGAGAGAACGAAGAAATTAGTTCAATGAGAATCTCGCAAGACGGCTATGCGTGTAGGCTCGGCTCGAATATGCCATCGTCGATCGTCGGCATCGATACGTCGAAAGTGCCGCCGTCCAGATCGAAGATCGAAACGTTCCTCTCGCTGCCGGTCGTTTTATCGAGGCCGTGAGCGATCGTGGCAGCGGTCGGCTCGTTAATGTTCCCGAGGATATCCAGGCTGAAGATGGTACCAGCGTCTTTGGTGGCCTGTCGTTCGAAACCGTTCAAGTGCGCTCGAACCGTCATCATGACGTTCGCGACCGCTTTGCTTCGTTGGATTCGTTTTTTCCTGTTAACACTTAACCGTCCGGTTCTTTGGAAGGAAAATTTAAGTGTATGGCCGGCAATATACACATAAATTATCGTGGGATTGGAAAGATTTAGGAATGTGCCTAATTCTGTTTTTGCACGATAGATACGTTCCCGAAGAATACGTGTAATAAAATATATTACATCTATCAAAATATAGAAGACGGTTCCAGTCCTAAGAAATCAGCAAAAATATTTAATATAATAAACCATGAGTTTTCATGTTAGGGTCATTTTATTTCATGAGGATCGCATATGTATCGTACAAAGTGTATCGATATCTTCAAACGAAAGATCATCGAATCTTTTTCTGTCAATTGTACGTGCCAATGTAACAATGTTGAAAATTTTGGACGTAAGAGACGTAAGAGAGGATCAAATTCGCTTTACGTTAAGTTTAACTCTTGATTCATAAACACGCATGGGAGACACACTATTCATAAACATTCGTCTCTCAGACGAACATATTATATCCTTTTTTTGCCATTTTTTCAATGTATAACGAAAATTATCGACAAAGCTGCTTAACTTAAATTTCACTTTACTTCCTACCTTATACGGCAAATAAATATACGAAAGCTAGATTGAAATGGCAAGGCCGACGATAAATTGATATAACTCAAGAATTAATTTTGACTGGACTATTGGGAATGAGGAAAATTAATTCGGACCGCAAAGGGTTAAAAGTTGCAAGTGTTTATGTATTTCCGCGGTCTGCGAGACGAACGTTTATGAATCTACATGTATTTAAGTCCAATGTATTTAGTCGAAAAATCAATAAAATAAAATCACATAAATAAAACCCTTGGAAAAGTTACAAAATGCAATTTTCTTTGTTGAGAATGTTTTTATACGTGCAACAAATCGTGTATACACGAATACTCGAAATTTTTAAAACATTTCAATGCATTGTTTTTAAAAGGTCAAAGAGTTACACGTAGAGAAATTTGTCTTTCTTAACTTCATAACAATTTTGAGTTGCTATAGATCAGCAAAAAAAATATAATCCGGCAAGAAAAGGTAAACGAAGATTATTCGGGTGAGAGCATGCCATTGACCTTTCAGTCTTCCGTCATCCATCGACCCGATCGGAAGCAATCATGGGCAGTGGCACATCTACATCCCGCAGGATCGTATGGGTAAGTGAATCCTTTATTTATCTTATACTGCATATTCTTTCTTCTTTACTGTACATATGTGTTACTTTACGTTCTTGTTTCTATATTATTGCGTAAATATTCTTTAGAGAGGAACTGAAAAGAACAATTACTTTTTTTGGATGAGATATGCGATTCAAACGTCGCATCATTGATTCCTGATATTCTTTAGTTAGCAATATAAACGTGAATTTATAAATTGCATTTAACCCTTTGTGCATACGTGGCTACGTCGCGGGCCAACTGCAGTTTCATTTCTCTAAGCATCTCAGTGGTTTCACGACGAACCACGTAAAGAAAACTGTAGAAAGAATTACAAAGTGAAATTTTATTCATTCAGAGCATTTTTACGCAAGCAACAAATTTTCTATGCATCAAATTTGGAGTCATAATAACATTTCGATGTTTCATTCTCAAAGGGTTATACTTAGACTAATATTTTGTTACTAGTTTAACAACAATTGAGTGCAGCTACAGATCGGCAAAAAATGTATAATCCGGCAAGAAAAGGTAATCAGAGGTTCTTCAGGTTGAGAATTCGTCAACGACCTTTAGTCTACCGTTATCCTTCGACTCGGCTAGAAGCTTCCGAGGGCAGCTCCGCATCTTCGTTCCGGAGAATCGTATAGGTAGGTAAATAATTTTTATATATTCGTTCCTGCACGTTCTTTATTCTTTTCTGCATATATAAAATATAAAAGATGATTCTTTTTACATTATCACTAATAATAATATTCTTTAATTTACAATATGTGCGTGAATTTATAAAATGCATTTAACCCTTTGCCTACTAAGTTTACGCCGCGAAACTACCATAACTTTTGTATCACTATGCATTTCGGTAATTTCGCAACGAAATCACTGTGTTTGAAATACGTCGCACGTGTTCATAAAGTTATTGAATTTATCTTTTAGTCCAAGAATCAATAAAATGAAACGACATAAATAAAACCCTTGGAAAAGTTTCAAAGTGCAATTTTCTTTGTTGAGAATGTTTTTATACGTGCAACAAATCGTGTATACACAAATATTCGACATTGTTAAAACATTTCAATGCTTTGTTTTTAAAAGGTTAAAGAATTACACATAGAGAAATTGGTCGTTCTTAACTTCATAACAATTTTGAGTTGCTATAGATCAGCAAAAAAAGTATAATCCGGCAAGAAA
>JAITYT010000545.1:159237-181486 GCA_025433975.1 Liostenogaster flavolineata
CACGATTCCGCCTAGGAAAGAAATCCCACTCTTTTAGGTTGGTTCTACGTGTACGACGTATGATATATGCCGAGAATTATTGTTTTGACGTTTCTGGTGGACCGTTCGCTCTCTATCTTAGGTCGACGTTGCTCTTTGCCAACCAAGCCGTTGATCATGTCATCGAAAGAAAAGTATAGCGATCTAAAAGAAAAATTATGTAAGAGGAAAACCCAGAATGTACGGTGCTATCGAGTTGCGCTATTATCATTGCGAGCGTTTTTCTCGCCTTTCGGAATCTTTGATATCGAATAATATTGCGATTGGAAGAAGAGAGAAAATAATTTCTCTCGAAGACTTACGGGCTTCTCTTATCTCGCATTTTGGACGCCTCGCTCCGATAAACATGTTTTGAATGTCGTTAATCGTAAAGAACTCGTACAAAACTGGTAGTTTTGTAGAAGTCGAACGGGATCGATTAGTTTCAAATTGATTTTAATCGATGATCTATCATGTGCGATCGAGCGTACGCGACATTCGCTTCGTTCTCGCAACTCAATTGCATCAGGGAAACACGGTAGTGTCGTGATGCCCGATTAAGAACAAGGTCGACGTAAGTAAGTAGGTGTAAGACGCGACAAAGCGTTTATACGGGAGTGTCGTCGCGAAAACCAAAGCGGAAGGTCATCTTTACTCGGCTGGGAAGTCGAGTATGCCGCAATGCAGTTCGGGATGCCATGTATCCTGTGTACCGTGTCGCGTATCCTGTATCCCGAGCCGTCGTTTCTGCCATCCACGTAATGGTCCCGCTGCGTATTCCTGCCACTCCTCTCGCGGAAGGATACGCGCTTCTAAAAGCGATCGAACGGAATGCATAACGCATTTCCATCCGGATGCGAAAATATTCACGGCCACGAGAAATGTAAGGTGATCAGCATCGATTCTCTTAATCCTTTGCAAGATCAACGACGATGATAATTTGACGTCCTACGCAAAAGTCGATAGACTTGAAGTAACTCGTACAGCACGTCGAATTTTTAATCGCAAATTTGTATCACGCACCATGAAAAACGCGTAGATGTAGCGACTAGGCGACTAGCGACCTTTTCCCGTTACTTAGGAGAATTAGACGCTTGTCTATATCTCTGATTTCGGCCGGAGCTTCTTTCTCTCGCGTAAATTTAATAGGCCTATCTAAAGCTTGCTTAATCGATTTCGTTCTTTCTAATGAGGTTCGTAACGAGCGACGCGAAGAACATTTTTTAGCAACTGACTTTACTCGTTTGCAGTAGAGAAGGGATTAAGCGCGGCTTGTTTCATAAATAAAATAAAAATAAAATTTTAGACGTACTTTTTATAGATCCTTAAAAGCCTTTCCATGATTTACAGCGATATACGAACGTGTTTCGACGCGCGTATGCGTCCAGACATGTAGGTGAATGAGTATACGTGATGTTCATCGAAATCTCTTCGATCCGTGTTTTTGTTTTTGGAAAACGAACGATGCGAATACTTTTTAGAATATCAGCCGGCCTAGGTATTATCGAGATGCCAACGATGCCAATCCGTCGAACTACGCTGCTATTCCAGTCGACCTAGGTGACTTATCGGGACGATGAAATTGACAGTCTCATCATACGTGACATATTCTACGCGTAATTTCGTCGTACGTTTGCGAAGTGAAGCGATATCACATTACGCGTTCAACGTTTAAATGATCGCGAATAAAATGCAAGGAAGCATCCTAGAATTTCTCCTAGCAGAAAATACTCGATATCGAGGTAGCTTTACGACGTCGATGCACTCGATCTGCAATCTAAAAGCCTCCTGATCATTTGTCGCCTCGATCGCCTCTTCTAGGCATCTAGTGATATCACCCGAGTTAAAATACATTCCGTACCAAGCACGATATGCATAGTAATACCGATTTGTCATCTGAAAGAATGTAATGTCAAAACCCTTAAAAAAAATCATAAAGCTGTGCAACCAAATTTGGTTCCGCATAAGATGAGTTGTACTATCACTGCATTTAGCTACAGTAGAATAGCACGTTATATCGTAAGTGTTACTCGGTTTGTGTGAATTTCTAGTTGCGAATCGTCGAAGCTCTATGGTATTATCTTCTTCGGTTAGATCAATACGAAGTAACAAATCGATTAGTAAGCGAATCTTTAGTTGGTTCTGTAGGAATCTGTCGATATGCTAGCATGAGTGCGTGTGAGTGTAAGAAGGAAAAGGTGTTCGAAATATTTTTGTCTTTTTAATTTTTGCTCAGTCGGACAGTGTTATTTGTCTTCGAAAATGTTTTTCGAACCTATAGACACTGTCTATAGGTGAGAACACACGGTCCTAGTGACCCAAACGCAGTTTTTGTTAGTTGCGCCTCCCAGTACGAATATTGGAAAGATGGAAAAAATCGAGGAGACAGAAACGCCGAGCGGTAAAAATTCGAGAACGTTTTTATGAACGTTGGAATATGGAGGATTCGAAAAGGCGCTAGTCGGTATGTGGCGTGAGAGAGAAGGAGAGCAGATGGATTAGATCGAGGACGATAGACAACTAGGAGAGACTTGTAACGGTTGAAACGAGTAGCGATGGTTTTTCTCTGTTAATTTACATTCCCTTCTCCTTTATTAATACATTATAATAAATAATTAAAATAATAAATTATTCTTTTATATTTATTGTCAAGTAATTTTTGTACATTGTACGTTGAACGATATCATAACGACGATCGGACAATGCGTACCACTGACTACTTTCGATTTTGTTCCGACGATTCGGTGCTTTCCGTGCGAAAGAAACTTCTTTAGAATTGTATTTTCGTTAAAAGTACACGAGGTACGTCGAGCGAGATTTCTTTCAAAAGTAGGATAACAGGGACCGAATAATTAATGCCAATCGTTTTCGTCGATTCGCAAGCGCTTGAAAACACGAATTTCGTCGAATTGCTGTTCGAAGAAAATTGGTCGAGATATTCCTAAAGTTCCTATCGATTTTCTCGATAGGAAACGATATAACCGTTTTCTTTACGGAGCATCGTCAAAGCTCTTCGTTAGAAAGTCTTAGTCTAGCGTAAGTATTGTGTAAGTATAATTAATTCGAAATTGACGTCTAAGATTAGAGAAAATGTTTGAAACTGGCGAGTATCGGTTTTAAAGCGATGTATTTTTGATCGTATTACGTGCCTATCTTTCCTCGTTCTTACGTTCGACATCGCGTATATTAAAATATTTCCGAATCTCGCGATCGTGGGCCGACAACAACGTATTTATTACGCGTGTCACACAGACGCAAACAAGTAGAAATGCGTTATCGATTGCGTTATTATAACTAATAGAATTTCTTAGTAGTTCGATGGCCGATCGGTGGTGACCCGATTCATTTCTTTTTCGACGTTCTGACACTCCACAATGGCGGGGGCTCATTTGAAAGCGACGACTAAGCCACTTCACGTGTTCCACGTCGAGTATATGCGGGTTTCAGTTTCAATGGAAGGCGAAGTGAAGAACCCTCTTGCACGGTGTTAATAATCCGGAATAAAGCCGAGTGAAAACAACCCAACAATGGAGCGGCGCTGTTGGAGCGCCGCAGTCGCGCACTCAACGAAAGCAGAAAATGTTCAACGGTGTCCCTTGTGCGTACGGAAAAGGGAACCTGTACGTTGATGATACGCCATTGTAGTACTTTACATTTTTCTCCACTACGTTTTCCCGTTCTATTTGTACGCGTACTTTGCTTTACGATATTTGAAAAAATTCCTTATTATATTTCGTGTCTTTCGACGGGATATCATCGAACAAATTGATATCGAGCGAACGCCATTCGAACGCGTCCTGTGGACGCCATATCGAATTCGTAATCTCGAAATGACGGCAAAGGACACTCTCTACCGTCCATTGCATTAAATTTATTAGAAGTTATCGAAGAGAGGCTGAGTATATTCGTCGCGTCGTCCCTTAATCCTAAAGGGGTTTCTCTTTGCAGATTGCATAGAAAAATAATTTCGCCGTGTTTCCTCCTGGATTTTCAGAGGATTCAGTGTCAAAGGCTAGCTCGATACAAAGTCAAAATTTTAAAAATAGCGAAAATAGAGCAGACGCTAGACGCATTCGCTCACAATATCAGTGGAAAGTACGGAATGTAAGTTCCGTAGCCTTAGAAAAAAAAAATACGACGCAAGAATAACGAAAAATCACTATAAATTTTATCAAAGCTACCGCCTCTACAATTTTAGTTTTTAAATCCGGTTTTTATTTCACAAAATCCAATATCGAACAATCAACGTCGTTGTTCAAACGAACAATAGTTGAAAAAATCAGATTCATTAATCTCGCTTCGTTTTCTTCTCGAGATTGTAGTAAGAGAGAAGCGTTTCGTTCGTTTCGATCATAGTCATCGTGACTTTTTGCAATTCTCGGTGCCCAATATGGTAGTTACGATGCTCTTCGTCAGGGAATTCTTCACGTTGCCGTGAACGACAAGTAGAGGGAAACACGTCCTGTCAAACTTAACGCTCATCGAGGCGACGAAGCGACGAGAATATTTGCCGGCAGGTTATGCGGCTCGTCGTCGTTGTCGTCGTCATCGTTCTAGCAGCTAGCAGCGAGGCTCGTTCGCGAGACAATGGACCATCGTGGCAAATCCCTTCTCTTCCCGAAGGCGAGTCTTTCGTTGGTTCGTTCACCCCCCTTCGTCTCGTTACTCCCTCCAACCCCAACCTTTCTCCTCTACCCTCTCTTACTCTTTGCAGACAACGGCACCACCACGATAATATACATACCTACGGGTGCTACAGCACCACCGTAACTAGCGTCGGAGAATACTCCTTGTCTTCGACGAGGAGGCGTACGCGACGCGATGGCACGCCGAGGCATTATCTCGGTGATTATATCGGTGGATGCTGATAGTGAGATAACGAAAGGCCGGCGTCAGCACTAGACTGGTAGACGCCACTCGCCGACGTCACTAGCTGATGCCACCCTCGCCTCGTGTTCGTGCTCGTGCGCCTGGTACTACCTGGATACTTCAACCGAGTCCGCGCGAGGAACAATGACGCTCAGTGCAACGCATTTTCTCCGTGAAGCATCGTCAACCGGGTACTTTCGGTTTGGGAAGCACGCGAAAAAAGGGGCCCGACACAATGCCCTTACCTTTCCCCACCTAACCGCCTGCCATTGTTGGATCATCGTGCGCGTTTAAACCGATCTAACGAATCCTCCGCGCCAAATTTCCTCCCGATATCGATTTCCCGTCTTTTCGTTCTTCCCGCGTTCCTTCGCGCTAGCCGAAGCGAGCTTTGCTTCGAAGTGGCGAGTTCGTTTCTTCGAGTAAAGGTCACGCTACCTACTTCGAAGAACGCATAGCTCACACGCGCTTCGTTCATCGTATAGGCTTTTCTCTTCGAATGCCCATTTCAGTAAAGTTTTTAATTTGGAAAAACCACGTGTAAGAACGCCAATGATCTTCCGTACGGTAGCGGCGCGAATCGACCGACACCCTTTTGTTCCCTGGACGCCGAACGATGGTCGTGTTGATCTAAGAAACATCGAAGTAAAAGTATTATCGAATCGCTCATAGACTTATCGATTATCGAATCGATTATATCCTCGAATTTGGCATTGATTGCTTTCCCCCTGCGACTATTGAAGTGGGATTTATATCGTTAAAATTCCTACAATCGTGATTAACGTTTATCGAAATTATCTTCATCCGTAGGAAGTAAGCTGACGTATTTTTATTCACACGTAACGGCTCTCACCGCACAAAATGCAGGCGCTAAATGCAGTTTCGAGTTAGACGATTTGAATAGTAAAGTTTTCTTGCCGATATTTAGTCGAATCGAATCGCACAAACGTACGAGTACTCGATTCTCTCGATGTATACCTGCGAATAATGACGCTACCCATTAAATCACGACGAACGACCTTCCATGTACTAACGTTCGCTTTCCGATTTCAGATTGCTGACGTTCTGTTATTTGGCGGCGCTGAACTGTTGGTTGCTTTTATGTCCGACGACGCTTTCGCACGACTGGCAAATGGGTTCCGTTCCTTTAGTCGCGTCTTTGGCCGATACCAGGAATCTCGCGACTTGTCTCTTCTTCGGCGGCTGCCTGGTCCTCACGTACAAAGCTTTCACGGACTTCGAGGTAAGACGAGCTACGAGTGAAATCGGAGAACGTCGAAATTGTTTCCGCTTTCGTCGGCGTTTCCGCTGCTGCCCTCCGTGGATGAACGACTTTAATCGGAAATCATACACGTAGATGGAGCAAAGTTACGCGCTCCGTGTTTCTACAGCCGACGTTTTCCGTTACTCGTTGTGTCGCGGACTTCTTAGGTGTTATTTCGTACGCCTATTCGATCGGATGCACGATTAACGGCATCCTTTTTCAGATTACGTTTCTACGTCGCACACGACCCCGGCGAAACATAATTATCTGTAACGTATTACGAACGAATAAAGAGAGAAATTAAATAAAAATGCAACCCTTTGTAATTTTGAAGAATTCTCTTATCGTTCGCAGAAAAAGTGACACGTTCGGATATTGTTGAACGAGGACGTCGCTCGATCGGTGCTTTTCTCGCGCGTACTGCAGTCAAATACGCGTTGCAAGCGAATTTGGTAGGAAAGAGGGAAAATTATTTCACACGTATACATTGTTTGGAGATACGTACGAGATAGGCTAATGGTGCATTGCAAACCTCTAATTGGATAAATTTATCGGATAATCCATCGACCGATAATTCCCGATAATACGCGATAGGACGACGAGTAAAGCAAGATAGAAGAAAATTGAGATTCGTGAGAATGACGGAGAGAAATATTCTCGCCTAAATACGTGCAGTTGCGGGCAATTCACGATTAATTTAATACCATGCGATTCGAGAAGAATTGGACGGTTAGAGACAATAACGCAAGGCACGAATTTATCTCTCGAACGAGAAACGTTTCTTTTCGTTCTTACCCCGCGGCTATAGGTACGCAGAAACGTTCGCGATAGAACTTCTCGAAGTAAAGCGCGCGAAAGTTCCTTCGAACGTTAACGATAACATTAGCGACAACGTCCAGCGATACGGCAGTTGGTTAACGTTCTCCAAGAGCCGTTTAATCCCGTTATTTGGCGAAGGCGTTGCGCGTGCCGGGAGAGATAACATTTACGTGGAAATTTGGACAATCTCGAAAGTAAAAGGCGCCTTCGTCCAACTCGAGGTTCACTCGTTACTTCGACGCAACCCGTAGCTCGATTGGCACAATAGCCAATCGTTTCTTCGGACACGTAAGCTCTATCAGGCGCATCTCATCGTCATCCGTTGCTTTACGCAAGAACGCGATCACCCGATCGCATATTGAATTCATGGCGGTGTGTTACTCTTGAAAAGCGAGCCTTCTTACGGCTGAGAGTTCTTAGGAAGGAAACCTTTAAGGTTTAGCGCGGTACCGACCACTTTTCTCCAAGGAGGCCATATCCACGGCTTTAACGTCCCCCTCTAGGTCTTTACTACGAGGCAACCGATGCGGGGGCAAAGGGGCAAAGGGACGAAGTCACTGTCGGCTAGCGAACGAGCGAGCGAGCCGGAGTCTTTCTTTTCGAACGAGGTCGTCCCCGGTTTACGTCCGCATCCGGTTGGTCTTCACTTTTCTCTCTCTCTCTCTCACACACATACTTTTGCGTGTCTCCGAATGCTCGTACCGGATAAACTTCTTCGTTCGCTTTAATTGCGCTATTTCATCCTGCCTCTTTCTTCTTCCCTCGTTCCGCCGTTTAACACGAATCGATGTCGCTCTTCGACCGTGATCTTCCTGCTTTTTAACCGTTTCCTTTTTTCCATCGTTCGTGAGATGTTCTTTTATCCTGAGCATGTTGTCGCGATAGTCGATAGTTCCAGCGCGATTCTTTCGGCAAAATAACGCACGAAGCTGCGGTTCGTTTAGAATTTTCACCAAGTATCGACAACCCAATCTGACTTTCCGGCCACGAACGGGCACTAACAAGCTCTGCATCCGATGTACGCGGATGACGATCTCTCTCTCTCTCTCTCTTCTTTCTCTCTCTTTTGTTCTCTAATTTATCCCAACCACGTATGGATATTCATGGACGCGATAGCCTCGCGAGCGAAATCATGTTTTCAACGAGTTAGAATTGATGGAAAGTTTATACTCAACTTTCGGATCGACAAATAACATCAACGATGTCAGTCGAACGTGTCCCAAGGAATTTTATGCAGAACCCTTCTTATTCGGGATCACAGAAATGACCTATGAAACAGTGTTTCAACTCGGATATCAGCGACGATCCAAATCTAATTCAATCTGCAAGTACACGTGATAATTGTCCTCGCGTTTATGTTCTCCAGCAGTATCGAGCAATACGATGTACGAGGTAATACCGCGATTAACCCACGAAATTACCCGACAAGCGTCCCGGATGTTTCAACCGCTGATGTTCTTCTCGTAAAAACTAGAAACAAAATAAAAATGAATGAAGTAGAAAAATTCAGTTTCGTCAACTTGTATCACAAAGAGAGATTTCCAGGAATTTCTACAAGAAGGAAATTGTTTGTAGAAATTGAAATCGAATTTATCGAGTGTTCGTCTTTTGGGTTAACACGTTCACACCCACGTGCGTCATGGTGGGTCACTTGTATTTCACCCAATAGGTAGTACAAAATAGGTTTACGTTTGTTCATCTTAACATTATAAACGAACGTTCGAGCTCGTAACTGTTCTTTGCGATCGACACTAAGAAAAATCTAACAAAAGGATACTACGAGGCAAGGAAAAAATACGATAAACATAGATATTTTCAATCGAATTTTTGGATGCTTGCACGTATCTCCTCCCTCTCTCCGATTTTGCTTCGCCACCGAGTTCCCGTCGCTTCTCTATGCTTAGGTATTTATTTTCACTCTCTCATGCTCTTTCTACGTGTTACTTCACCGCGTTAGCCATGATAAATGGCTGTAATTTAAACGCATAAAAGCGTACTCGCCGTTGCGGAATTCTAATTACGAACAACGCCGTAGTATCGCGTTCTAAAATAGGTTCGCGATACCGACATTAAAACTGTCGTTTACCATTCGTCATTAGTCGCAGGATCGCTGGATAAGTCCGTGTTAACGACCTTATACGATTATACGTGTGGCTTGCCAACCGTCGTTCGATTTGCATTTGCTAGGTTTGCGTCGCGAGTATCAACGCAAATAAAACTCGGACGTATCGTGCTTTCCTCGTTTTTGAAGAGACATCAATTTACGCGGTAACGATTTAATTTGTCGCGAACGAAAATCATGCGAGTACGTATATAACAGCAATGACGCTTCGCGATTCGATTACGCGTGTTTGAAGTCGAGCGTGCTTGAAAAATCATCGTTTCTTTATATTTGCCAATTCTCTTAAAACTGGTGTGCGTTTGTCGTCCCAACGATGAAATTTGACGATTAACTATTGTCGTTTGGTCGACTGTAGACGGTAATAATTTTATTAGAGATATCTCTACGCGTATATTTCATTAAATAAATTAAAGGTTCTTTAATGGATTAAAGAATACGAGTTAATATGATAATGAATGTCGTTATTAAACAAAAGAGACGACGCGTTAATTTATGGAAATAAAATGACGATCGAGATAGCTGCGGCAAACTTTCTACGGCTCGTATAAATTTAATTACGAGGTACTCGCGATATAAATTAAGGACAAATTTTGATTTTAATGCGGCTAGTGACAAATATTTTAAAGCGCGATCGATAAACCTTATCGGACAATTATTTCGTTTATCGTTCACGAGAGATTGTTTTTATCGTACAATATTCCTTTCTTTGTGAGTAGCCTGCGCATTTCCTCGTATACTCGCCGAGGAATCAATCGATACACGACCAGCGGTGGTATCGTGTCTTTGATGTGCGTAAGTCCGATCGGTCCAGTGGAAGCTTTTTTCGTCACGAAGATTTCGACGTTCGACGCCATATCGACATCCTGCAATGCATAAAAAATAATCTCATTACGCCTATATCTATCCTAAATTACAGCACAGCGATAAATATCGTAGATCGCATACGTTTGGCATTTGGCTCAGCTTCCTTGCCTCCTCTTGAGTTAGAAATAGACCATTGCTCGCACTCCTATCTATTTCGATTGTTTTCGATAAATCCGTAGATATTTTATCGCTCCTGGAAACTAAAGTTGCTTTCGTTTCGACATTTGTCGATCTATGCAAATCTTGATTATCTCTCTGATTTATAAGTTTACTTTCAATATTATTCATTGCGTCTATCGAGGCATTTTCGGTAAAATCTGCCGTGTTCACAGAATGAACAGCGCGTGCATTCGTAGGTATATTTGCTTTGCTGCGCGTTAATGTTTCTATATCGATTTGCGATGATAATAAAGGAAAAGAATCGTCGGAGAATCTCTTTTCGTTATTTTCGCTATCCGCTTTGGTATATACCTTTATTGGTTTGTTATAAGACGGCACGACCTCGTTAATAGGTTTGACGATTCTATCCATTGGTATTTCACGGTAGACGTAAGGTTTCTCTTCGACTGAGATTTTAGATCTTCGATTCGTTATATCGTTATTGACTTTCCAATTACTCTCGTAATCAGAAATCTTTGCGTATGATTTCGTCGACTCGGTCTCTCCACTGTGGTTTTCCATTGAATTATCGGAGGATATTTTAATATTTTGAAAATCTCTTTCATCGTTATTTACGATGTCGCTGAATAGCGCATCGTCGATAGACGGTCTCGTCGTACCTTCGAACGTCAACTTTGATGTATTATCCGTAGATATGTTGGCAGTTTCTTCTGTAGGTACTGCGTTTGTCGCTTTTAAGTCAAGATTTGACATCTTGTCTGCGTGTATACCAGACGTGACGTATTGCTTGCGCGCTCCATTATGACTGTCCTCGATATTTGATTCAATCGAGATTGCCGTCAAGTTTTCGCCCGAAGAGAAATTTGTGAGATCGCGAAATTTATCAAAATTCGTTGTTATTTTTTCTCTCGCGTAATTTTCATTGGAAAAAGATTCGGAAGATTCTTGCGTGAGTAAGCCATCACGCTTTTCTTTATTCATTACGTTATTCCAATCTTGTTCATTGCTGTACGAATATGAATATCTGGATTGATTTTGATTAATATTCGTATCACTTTTATTCTCGCTGTCATTCGGCGTCGAGATTTCAACGGACGTTTCTGCGAATACATCATTTTTCGTTTTAGGCAAATTTTCCTCATACTCTGTCGTTCTATCGCTTTGCACCTTTTTTTCTTCAGTCGATTCTATCGATATGTTGTCTACTCGTTTCTCCGCGGAATTTTCGTCAATATCTATTTTCACAACGCGTTCAACATCAACCGTATTATCGAAATTCGAGAGTGGCTCGAAAGTGGATGTCTTCGTTGATTCCGTTGTTATTGATTTCTCTTTGCCATTTATTTCAGAGAATTTAGTATCCTCTGTCGATATCACGGATGCACCTTTGATCTCGCTTGTATTTACCTGTGGCGTGGAATTAGTTTTCCTCGTACGATGTCGACTTTTCATATCCGTATCATCCAACTCAGACGTTAAATCATAGATATGTACCACTTTTATGGGTACAACTTTATCTACTAGTGTCGTTTCTACAGGTTTACTTTTTAAGCCCTTTTGAACGTCACTGAAGTCCAATTTAGTATACGCGGTCGTTAATCTTTCGCTTGAAGAATCTTTGTCTTTACGGTCAATATTCACAGTTACCCTATTTGCTTTATCAATGTTGGGTGCTTCGTCAAAGAGATCATCGGGAAACTTCTGGCGTATTTCACTCTGCTGTTCGTCCTTTATCGAGTCACTTCTGGAATTGGTTTCTCCGCTTTCCATCGTTCGTTCGTCATACGTCACCGCTTCATTAGCGTGTTCAACATATATCTTTGCTTTTTCGGATTCCTCCGAGACAATACGAGTTGCCTCCTTTTTATTGTACGATTTTGTTAATTCTCCTTCGTCCACCAAATTTATAGAATTTTCATTTTCCACTTCTATATTATTTATCGGTATAGTTAACTTATCAAGGATTTTATCATAGGTTGGTGCGATTTTTTCTTCAATACTCACGGATCCTTCAAGATCCGTCTCACCTTTATTTTTGATAATTGATTTCGTTCCCGAATACTTGCGAATATTTTTAATCATTTTTGTCACTTCGTTTTTCGAGTGGTTTTTCAATGTTTCTTTACGTTCAGTACTTAAATATTCGTTCGATTCTTCAACACTGCTGACTCTTTCGTTGATGAATTCTTCATTATTGATTGCATCGTTTTTATCTTTTCCTTTAGTATGCAAAGTATCAGATTTTTCCATAGTTAACTTGATCGAATCAAAAGTATTTTCCGAAATTTGTAAATCGCTATTAACAATCTGATTGAACGGCACGGTTACTGTGTCAAATAAAGTTTCAAATGTTCCTCTAGAATCATCGTTTGTTATGGCTTTGATAGAGTCTATTTCTTTTTCAGTTTCAGTACTTTCTTCTTCATTAATGCTTGTTAAACCATTCCATTTCTCATAACTTTTTATAACTGATCCCGTTTCTTTTGATTTAGCGTTAATGTTTGTAGCGTATGCCAGTTTATCTTGAATAACTAATGGAATTTTATTTCCTTCGTCAATATCCACAACTTTATCCGAAGATAAATATAAAACTTCTTCAGAAGACAATTTAATATGTTCTTTATCTATGGCATCATTTGTAACTTTACGTCCAATATAGAATTTTGAACTTTCGGCAGATTGTTCAATGTCATTTCTAAAAATTGGATAATTTTCTATTATATCATTTGTCGCGTTATTTTCAGTTTCAACGGATGTTTGTAATATCGACTTTAAAGTATCGCGCGTGTCTATGTTTACTTTTTCATTGGTGTCTGCTTCTTCTTTGGCAATGCTTTTAGTGTTTGTCGTAAAATTGACTATAATATCGTTCTGCGATAATTGTTCTTTTGTGTAATACGATTCTTTCGAAATAAGATGCAAATTAGATTCTTCAATTTCTTCATCTTCAGAATTTTTATTGACCGACGTTTCGTCATTCTTAGCATTGTTTTCCATTAATTTTTTTGAGCCAACATTCTTCAAAGATATTTCGTAGTTTTGATTAGAAATATCTTCGTTCGTATCTATTGGTTCTCTCAAATCAATGAAATCGTGTAATTCGTTAGAATATGCACTTTGATTTGGTATATCGGTAGTTTTCGCAGTTATTTTAGATGTTGTAGGTAGATTATTATTTGATGATATTTCTTTATATTTTTCCTTATTTGACGTATCTCTTGTATCTTCTTTTCCGATATAATCCTGATCCAATTTTACCTTTTCTTTCTCGACTATGTTACTTTTAACATCATTTACAATCTCATAATCAGATTCAGTACCTACTTTTATATGTGATATCGTTACATCGTTAATTCCATTATATGATTTCGGCTTATCATTAATTATTGATTCAACGTTACTTGTGTTTTCTTCTTCTGTTGAATCGAAACTCCGCGACTGTATTTTGTTAATTTCTATTTTTGGTAGAAAATTATCTATAGATCTATCAATAGTATCAGCTATATTATTTATTTGAAATTGTGATGTCGTCGACTGTATCTCGGATAAATTCATTTCCTCCTCACTTTGCGAAACATAGTTAGCAGATCTTTCCATCTCGTCACTTTCGATATTTATTTTTACATCCGTTACTTTCATTTTGTTAGCCGAATTATTAAAGTTGAAGTGTTTTTCTATATCCGATTTTACCGATACAGTGGTAGTTGGCAAATCCAAGGAAACTTTATATACTTCATCGAATTTATGTTCGTCAGATTTCCAATCATTGCCGAAGTCGGTCAATTTCTCAAATTCTCTCACGTTTAATTCCCCTTTCGTTATTGAATTATCTATAACTTTAGAAAATTGTATAGGTCTTTGGCGATTGAATAATGCGTTATTAATGAAATTGCTATCCGTTGTCAAATCGAGTGCATCGACGTTTAAAAAATCTTCATCATTTATACTCGTCAATGTATTACGATAATATTCTTGAATATCCGTTATATTCGAAGGTATAAATGCAAAATTTGTTTTGGAAGCGTATTTGTGGTTATCCTCGATGTACTTCGTTATTGAACTTTTTCTGGCGGTGTTTGAAGAATTCCTTATGGAAAACTCAGGTGTTAACCAAAAAAGTACATCGTCATTTTCTTCGTTATTTGTTACAGCAGTAATATTCTCATTATCGTACGACTCTTCGGAAATCGGTAAAACCGTAGGATAATACCCTTCTATTTCGTTAGATTTATCGCTTGCTTCCTCAACCATTGTTGCAAATTTTCTACGTAATATTCTTTTAAGATCTTTGTTATCATTCGTTGCGGGTAATTCCTTCGAGTTTGTTCCAGCCGATTCTTCCGAAAAAGATTCATAGCTTCGATCAGATTTGTCATTTAAGGATGAAGATACATCGTTTGAATTACATTCACTCGTATATTCGGAGTCGCTATAAATTTCAGAAGATTCCTCTTGACCTTCGCACGAATCATCGTTTAATCCTTTGGCAATATCTGATACGCTTGTTAAAAAATCATCCGTGTACTTTGACGTTGATTTATTGTTCGATAATGTTACTGCGTTAACAGTATTTTTTTCTTCGGATTTATCCGTTACTTCTATCGTAGAGTCTTCACCGCTCGACTTGTCCTTCTTGAGATTCCTGGCGTTTAATTTTTTATCTTTTCGTCTTCTCGATTCTATTAAAGTTAATTCCCCTTCACTATTTGTCGATACGTCACTAGAAATATCGTAAGTTCTTTCAGAAATATACGAATCTGTGCTATAATCGATGGTATCGATCGTTGACGTTGATTTTTCAAACGTGGATGTTGGTTTTAATGTACTTTTGACACTCGGAGCTTCATCGATATCTTTTAATATGATAGAACCGTTTTCGCTCGAAGAATATTGACTTGGAATGTAAACGTTCGTATTTTCTGTCCTCGTATCTGCTATTGTCATCGTTTCTGTATCTGAAACTTCATCTCGAGATATTTTTTCACTAAAATTCGTGATATTTGTTAGTCTCGTCTTATCTATAAAAACACAAGGTGTCCTTTTTAAAAGTTCTTCATCGTTATTATCAGATTCGATAGTTTTCTCTTCAACGATAACACTAATCGGGTTTTCTCCCTCGATGCCAAATTCTTCCGAATTGTAAATATCCTCGGTCTTCTTTGAATTGAATACAGTCTGTGGATTTACATTGTTGGTATCGCTTTTGGATAAAATAGTGATAGGAATTTTCGTGGATGTTATTGATTTAGCGATTATGTTTGGCACCTCAGCTGCATTGACTTTATCTTTTTTTACATCGATTTTAGACGTATCCCGAAGGGACGGTGTTTCAAAATCGATGTCAGAATTAAGCCACGTAACAAATGCATTATTTAAAATTTTCTCATCGACGTCCAGATCATGCATATTTATTTCTGTCGCGTCTTTCTGAATTTGATCTATAATTCTACGAATCGCCGTTTTGCTATTCAATGTTTCTGCAACGGTCGCTTCGTTGTTAAGTATCGCGTTTATGTGAGCACCATTTATTACTTCCTTGTCAGCGCCATTTGCGTTAAAATTTTTCCAAAATGTACTCCTCTTATCTCGAAGTAAATTATTCAATGTCTCATGGTAAGATGCTGCTACTTTATCTGCTAATGCTGCGACATTATGCCAATTCGCATGCGTAGCACGCTGCAACCTATTTTTTGTATAGTCCTCAGGTTCTTTCGCTTTATTTTCCAGAATAGATAATTCTATGTGTTCACTTTCCGCCGGGTTTTTACTTTCGTAGTTAAATGGTGCAGTCACTTCTGGAACTATTTGATGATCCTTGCTTTTTATGACCTTCTCGTGATGAAACGCTGCGTTTAAATTTTTTTCATCGAATGCCGTATCGAGTAACTCTTCTTCTTCTTCCATTTCTTCTCTTTCTTTCTTCGATTCGCTCGATGACTCAGCATCTTTAAGTGATTCTCTTTCCTTTACAAAACTTGGTATAGTTTCCATATCCTTGATTATAGTTGCACGATTTTCATTCGTTCCCGAATCAGATGCTTGTATATCGGATGCTCTTTTTAAATATTTATACGATGGTTGCAAATTCATTGGCCGTTCCTTATTTTCCCTCCATCGTAAAAATTTCAATAAATTTTCAATCGTTTCGCTTAATATGTTTTTCCCTAAATTAAATCCATTTTGGATTACATTACCAAGAAAATTGTTTCCTTTCTTATTTTCTTCTTCCTTTGCATCCATTAAAGAACTCGGTTTCTGTCGATTAAAAATATTTTCTATGTTGTCATTTATTACGAATATAATAATTAAAATATCATTACAAGTGCATCGAAATAGACGTTAACTATAAGTTTATCGTGTAAAATAGTTCGATTTGGTATTATTCTTTCGACTAGACAGTGTTTTGTTGTATAATGAATTGTATTAAAGTATACCTCTTTGTACATCAATGGGAGAAATGCGTTTTCTTGCTTTTTATTAAAAATTTTCCGTCCAATGTTTCCCACGTTAAACAAAATATGATCCAAGAATGGTATTTCGCGATTCTCGAAACGATCATTTGCGTAATTCAAGATGCTTCCTTTTTTGTCGTTACATTCGACTCGAAGCGACGAAGGAGCGAACACTATTCCCCAAAAGGGAGAAATTAGGAGAATCACTATAGTCTTCATACTCGGTGAAACCACGAACACTGCTGTCTGTTATCAATTAAACGTTGATTATATACCGTTTGCAGCAATTGTGAAAACATCGTATTTGTCGCGATACGTTTCTTGCGCATTTCGTTGAGTGTTGTTTTAAGATATTGCTTACAGCAATAATCCGTCATTTGATTTTTATTCGTGACTATTTTTCCTGCAAGTATTTTTACACGGGACCAACGACCATATTATTACAGACGAATGCACTTTCTCTGCCGAAGCGACATTCATAAATTCCGTCATACGCGATATATTATATGATAGATTTTCTTGTATGGCGCCGATATAAATATATATAGGATGATATAGAAACATTTAATGGGGCATACGGGAAAATATTCCGAACATCGAGGGAATTCGTGAACATATTTAAAGCTTCACGTCATATAATAGAGAATTTATGCATCTCTTGCCATCCTTCCTCGCGAAAATTATTAAAATTTTCGTATAATATTGGCTGCTTTACGTAAGATATAACGCAGCGTTACGACAAATACATTTAAATTACTTACCGTATACTACTAATTCACGTAGAAAATTTTATTTATTTTTAGCAACAAAGGCATCCGCCCCTTATTCTTGGTTGGATGTTCCTGGTATTGCCGTTCCTACCCGCGTCCAACCTCTTTCTCACAGTGGGATTTGTCGTGGCAGAACGAGTACTGTACATGCCAAGGTAATATCGACGTTTTAATATCATCGCGCCTCACTTTGCTTATCCAGTTGTTCTGTACCGCGTAGTCGTTGATCTGTATATTACGCTACGTACGCGGAGAAATATAAAAGAATATATCCTAAATATTTAATTACGTGAATAAAAATAGAAAAATGTCGCTAACATCGAATTGGACGTACAAAGTAAAATCTATAAATCGCGATATTAATGAATTCGTAAGAATGCAAGTTCGTGACTCATTCGATACACTACAATTAACAATTTACTCGCCACTGATTACTCGTGAATCTTGTTGTAGCGTTGGCTGGACGTTGCTCGTAGTATATGGAATACAAATCACCTGGACAGCCGTACCACGACGAAGAAGCATCATTATGGCTGGAACAGTCTTGCTTCTTATCCTAGGATGCTGCAGGACTATTCTACGCAATAAAGATTGGACGTCCAGAGAGACATTACTCAAGTACGAGGATAAACTTTGCATCGATAATACAAATTCCTTCGTAACCGTTAGAATCGCAAGTACCTCGTTCGTGACGCGTCGTCTTACTCGTATTTATATAAAAACGGTGTAACTCGCAAGCTCGAAGCTTTCGAAATAAATCGAAAGGTAATTTCTATCGCGTCGGCGCTACAACCTCCTCGAAATGCTAAAAATTCAATTCCTTCGGGCAGGGGCATTGCGTACGTTTACGACCGGTACCGATCTAAGCGAGGATGTTGGCTTTTCGCCAGCGTTGTATATGTATGACGCGTCCCATACCGGTGCTAAGCGCCGATTGGGTCGCGCAAGGGCTCGCAAAACATAACTAACGTAGATACGGGGTGACGAGGGTGGTCGGGTCGTGTCGAGGTCGAGAGGTTGGTCTTGTCTGACCTCGGATCGCCTTGTTGCAGAGCGGGTTTGCGGTCTCTCCCCCACAACGCCAAGATGCATTACAACTTTGCTAACTTCCTCAGAGATACGTCGCAACCGAACCATGCGATTCTCCATTACCAGTTGGCTCTCTGGTGAGTAGCAAAACGATTTTGTTCGGTTTGGCACGCTGTTAGCGAAATAGTCGACCGACAAAGAATCTTCCTCGGTGAATGTCATTTCCCAAGTTGGTGTCGTATTATCGTCGAAATTGTGCATGCAACAGCCACCGATTCGCGTTCCACGGTCAACGCTTACGACGCTTTCTGGATAGATTGAACTCGGCGCAATCCGTGACGTCGATTCTATCGTCCATTGTAACGACGGCAAATGTACTTCCCAACGATTCTGCAATTACGTAAATGTCATTTAACAAAGTATTACATCCCATGCGAATAAGCTCGACGCGTGGATAATCATCGGCATAACAACGTTCAATTTTGAAATTATAACATCGAATCGTTTCTTTTTAAAATATTGCGCGCATTCGTGCATTTCTGCGATCTCTTTTTCGGAAAGACAGAGAAAGATAAAGAAAGACCATAAATTAATATTAAACAAAGGATGATGCTCGGTAATGTTACTTTACAGAGAAGCGCGATTTCTCATTTATCGCACTCGAGGTGTATGATTTTTCCTCGCGGTTTATCTCCTCTTGAATCGCGCGATCAGCACTGCTAGCGTACTTTTTTCAGATAATACTCGACAATAGCAAGAAAGAGCATGAAAAAGTGCTTAACTCTTAACGATCGTCCTTTATGTTGGCGTTTCCTACGCTGATGCGCGATATCGCGAGTTCGTCGAGACAGAGTATCTCACCAAGGTGATGAAAGGTTCATTCTTACCGATACGCGTACGTGCGCTTCCCTTCCTCGTTCTTACAGAGACACTCAACGTGCCCGATAACGCTCGAATGAGTTGCGCTTGACATTCGATTTTGTAATGCGTCGTTTTTATGTCCTCGAATACGTTCAAGTTTACGTACTTTATTTCCTCAAACTTGTTATTCGTCTCTCGATCAATATTTTCTTGCTGAAAATCTACGTGAAACACGAGCAACGGTTAATCGCGTTGTTTGTAAAGTTACCGCCAAAACGGTTCCTTCAACGCTATATAGTACGGGCTACGGTTAAGCGAAATCGTAAAATCAGGCTGACTTTAAAGTGGCACACTTTAATAGGCGAAATTGTGATATGAATCGTGCGAAGAAGTTGTTTATTCGATAAAATACTCGATATTACGATCTTTTAAGTTTTACAATTTTTGTTGTCTTTTAAGATCTTTACTGAATTTTAACTTTAATCCTACCGATGCTACTGATCGAGGCTATTCGCATCTTGGATGTTATCGACGCATAATTCTTATTTTAAATTATTTTAAATTCAAATTTTCAATGCTGGATTAAATTGCGTAATGCTCTGAAATAAGTGCTCATATCGAATTTTTGATTTTGGATTCAAATTAAGCGCATCGAAACCTTTCGGAAAAGTGTGTAAAATGGGAAATATTTGATCCTCCGATTATTCCCAATTTTATAATTCTTTTGCAACGATTATTCACCAGTACACCGCACAGAAATTTACGTTGCGCTTATTTACTTCCACTGTGCTTTAGTTATCTGATTCATGCAGAAAAGCGACGCGTTTCTTTCGGAGAAGTCGCCGAGAAGACCCGTGGTATGCATATAATTCTTTCGAAAATCGATCATGTATTTCTGCAATAATAATTATATTCGTCTTCGGTCGACAATAATCTTATAACAACGCGTTATTTATTAATGAAAAACAGAGTCTGCGATCGACCACCGGATACGTCGTGTCAAGTTGAAGTGGTGATGGGGAAATCAGCGAGAAATTCGTAAATGTACGATACGAAATCCCACACGCATTCCATGCGCGCTTTTGCGCGTATGCTTATCGTAGAATTACGCCGTGCTCGTTTTGATACCGTTGAACGTTGACGTGCACACAGTTAGGCACACAGTTAGACACACGGTTAGGCGCACAGTCAGGCACTCGCCCGTACAAGAGAGATAAGACAGGGCGCGGGGATCTTTTCGACTCCTCGCGCAGGGGATGATACTCATCGCTCCTCCTGGGATATGGCGTTATTTCCGATGGAAATACGGTCCTTCCGATAGTAGGACACGTTATGCTGATGCGTGTCTTAGATAACGTTTCCAATTTTCGCTACGCGCGTGCCCAACGAAATTTCGTTCGTCGCGAGAACTCAAAACCGTTATGAGATTACTTACGACCGGTAAACCCGCTTACGAAGGGCTCTTTCCGCGTAAAAGAACTGACCTTTCAATATCGACAATTTTGAGATAAAATACTAGTCCAAGAAAGACATTGAATCTGTTGCTATCGGAATTCGAAGAATCTTCGCCCTATTACGAAGAATCGCTGTCTTCACTACGTCTCGCGCAAGCAGTGTGAAAACTTCTATTTTAGCAGTAATAAAGTTACGTCGAAATTTTTATAAATTTAATTACACGACGAAAAGAAAACTCTTTACCAAGATAGCAACGAAGTTTCAAGAAATGCTCATGGCGAATCTTGAATATTGCTAGGAGTAGTTTTACGTCGGAACATTTTATTCTCACTTTGGCTTTTCCGGAAAAGGTTACGTTATATTCTCGCAAAAACACGAAACATCTATGTTTTTGTTTTTCACATCTGTGTATCTTTTTGCAATCAATAATATTACATTTTCAACTTCGATGATATAATTAGAAATTGCATAGGGAATATGATAATGTACAGCAATGCTTTAAATATTCGTTTAAAAATCTTCGATCGATTTAACGAAATTTCTTTCGTTTGAGACTAAGAAATCGATCGAACGTACCATTTATGTCGATTTCTTCGTATTCGCGATGAGAAATAAGAAGAAAAAGGTCGAAATCCAATCTTTCGGAGATTTGGGATAGATTCGTGCGCAGATTACTTAAAACTTAGGAAAGTTGAAACGCGATATTCGCTTAATTTTCTCAACGACTTGAAAACAGGTCGACGTGCTCGAAAAACGATGAATAAATGCATCCGAGCTCGCGTCTATTGCTTATAGCGATATGAAAATGCAGACTCCAATTAAGCAATTCGTGCATGATGGTAGCGCCAAGGAGATCCTTACTGCAACATGCACATCCTTGCACGTGACGCATACGCTAATAGTGAATGCTCGTAAGGGCGTTTGGAGGAAGAGGCTCGTTATAAAGCTCTCGATTCCCTATTGGTTCGTAAAACGAATCGTTCGTATCCGCACGATACGAAAAACATTCGGACGTACTTCTCTCCGTATATCCACGATAGGAACTAATTTGTTCACATTGTAAGACGACTTATCTCGTTAAAACTCCATTATCAAATAATCGAAATATAACGGAGCTAATTAAGAAAGTCTTAGCGTTGGGAGGGGCAAGCACGGTTGAATATTACTCCGTAGGAATAAGTCTCCTTAAAGTCGAGAATTTGTGACCTCGACGAGAGGGAAAGAGGATAACGAAAGAGACGACTTCAAACGGACGTAATCTCCAAACCCTCGAGCACGATTTCCAGTTCGTGTGCCACACCGAACGATCAATCGTAATGATTTCTTTTTTCCTTTCGAATGGTTCCGTTCGGCCAACTCGTTAGCGTTTCGTTTCTAGCAAAGATTCGAGATTCGTCGAAGGAGTGAGGAAAGAAAATAAACCGCGCACAATCGAACTTTTCACGATCGTGTCGCCGTTTACTCTTACGATTCCTTTCATTTATTTTCAACGATGAACGTCGTGATTTTCGACAGTTACAAAAGAAAGCCAAGGAACGATTTTACAGCTTCTTCGATTCGATGTCAGCGGTTAATAAAACATTTATTTCGAGTATTGTTTTTTTTT
>JAITYT010000545.1:222317-237505 GCA_025433975.1 Liostenogaster flavolineata
AATTCAACGGGTCTCGAGACGAAATCCTCTCCGTTCCGAACATTCGGCTCTTCGAGCCGGATTGCGTTCCGAACAATTTGGTACGTGTCAATTCGCAAGAGTGTAAATAACGCATCGAAAGAAATGGCTCGATGAACGGATCGCTTTGAGATCTGAACAGTTTCTTCATAGTGGCATTTACGAGTTACTAAAAAATTGGGGAAAAAGTTGTAACGATAGCAATTACTTTCAATAAAATATTTTTAACCATTTTTGTAAAATACGAGTACATGATTAATTTTCAATACAAAAAATCGAAGTTCCATTTCAACACACCTATTTATTATTATGTAAATAGGTATGTACGTAGCCAATTTACCGAGGCTCGACACGCGGTGCCTCTTCCTGTCACTTTTCGCACTAATGAACACGCCTTTAACGATCGTTAAGCTACTACGTTTCTTGCGTCGTTCTCTTCGCGGAAAAACCCCAGATGTTTCGACCAAGATTTATTTCGATACTTGAAAGACGTCGATTCGCGTCAACGATGATTGAGATCACGAAATGCCTGACGTTGACGTTCGTTCGAACAGTCAGTAAGTCAGTCGAGATCGAAGGAAGGCAAAACGATAGAAGAAATGGAAGAAAAGATCGAACATGACACTTGTCGTTTCACATGAAGAGACGTCGAAGAGAGAGGTCGTCGAATCGTATCGTTGCTTTGCGTAATCGATCTACTATTCATGAAAACTTCACCGATTTTGAGAGATGGGAACCGATCTTCACTCGTTACGTGAACGCTTCCATAAATTTTTCAAATAGCAACGAAAAAAGAAGCTCCAGTTAAAATCTATTTGTTATTTTTTTGTATTGTACATTCCGAGTGTTCATTCATTCATAAAACTCATTCTTCTCTTCGATGATTATCAGATATCAATGATAACCTAAGTTTGTAGATGAGTTATTCTAAGGCGATGAAAAGCGACGAACTTCGTCTTACAAAATTTCTAAATTTTAGCGTGAAAGCACCTGATCGATGCTTTTGTCGTATACGATATCTGAAATAAAATTCATTGAAAATTAACTCGACATGGTAAAAATTGCTAAGCCGTTGAGCAATATACGCTTTGTTCCAAAAGTCACCGTACTATCGAAAGAAGCTCGAAACTCGCGAGTAAGAAAAGACCATCCACGTCGACGCAAAAAGTGAAAGCGATCTCCAAAGGAAATACAAGATTGTCTTTTTGCTCTCGATCCAACCATCCACCCAACGTCCGCGAAATCGGAAAAATCGAAAGGAGAGTGACAAACGATATCGTCCAGGAAGTGACGTACAATAAGAGAAAAAAGACATCCCAAGATCGTAGAGTGCAAAGCGCACATAGGTTGACGGGAGGGGAGAAGGAGAATAGGGAAGAAGGGATAGGTTGTGCCGACGATGCGGTTTGATTTACACGGGCACGAAAGGCGGGTATCACGTTTTCGATGGGCGGATTTCCCGATAATGGCAGGCGGATCTACATGATCCTGGCACCACGTGGGAATACGAATCCAGACATTATCCTGCCGAGGCAGAGCCAGCTCCTCGGTAACCTGGAATGGATGTACGGCCCAGGCTACATTGGCTGTACCTACGTGATCGGGATTCACCGAATGCCCGAGGATACGCGGGCCACGCCTTTACGTGCCTAATGACCCTTAGTACCGTGCACTATACCGTAGGGATAGAAAATGTTTTAAACCGCGTATACGCTGGCAATACATTGAGGACTGAGAAGTTCGACGAACCGCCCTCGGCAGGAACCAGAGAAAGAATTCGTGTCTTCGCGCGACAACGAGCTTCCCGAGGCTCGGATGATAATGTTTTTGATTGACCAGGGCATTCACCCTGAAGATTGAATTTTCCCTCTCGAAATTTTTAGAACCATCTTTACACACACTGTACGATACAGCACTTTCGCCAAAAGTCGAGCACATTCCTGTTGTCTCAGACGCGTTTTCTTCAAGTTGAAATGCGTAAGAAGACCATTGTCTCAAACATTGCTTTTCGAACGACATCGTTTTTACAATTATTATAACACGTTGCTTACGAGAGACGCTTAAATGCGTCTTTTGCATACTGTTGGTTGAGAGCGAGAGGTGTTTAAAGCACGTTGTACAGTAAGAATTAAGCGCCAGCCGTTGTGAGACATGTAGTAACTCGATTTTTGCACTAGAGCGCGGATCGCGTAAAGATACATATTTAGTAAACTTGCGCTGGAAGACGCCCACTATGCGTATAGGTCCGCAGCAAAATATACCCGGATGCAATATATTAATATTTAAGCTTATGTTCACGATAGAATCGGAATACCTCGTTTAATTTCGACCTGTACCAGTTCTGTAGTCGATAAAAGTTAGGGGTCGAGAATCAATTTGCACATCTAAGGATAAGTGTGGGTCGTATTCGATCTACGCGGCCTAAACGGAAAGTCTTCAAAAATCGGTCTGGCACAGAATGTGTTAATACAAGGTTTTGACATTATTGCCTTGTAAGATGATCGCATTGTAAAATGATGAATGAGCATTATTTGAAAGGAGTGAAGTAACTTCCAATGTATCGACTACGTGAAATTCGAGCATCAAACATAGCTTTGCTATAGCTCGGCTATATCAAGGCTTTGGTCAAATAGCTGTAGTTAATAATAAAGTTACTTCCCAAAACATTACTTTTATAGAAATCGTAAAACAAGAAGGGCAACGTGAATCGTTTTTCTTTATGACTTCGTAAATCAGAGACTTACTGCTTTCAGAGGCAAACCAATTAATACATGTACTTTTCGATCAGTTGAAAATAACCATGAAAGCAAAATGAAAGCGTTCCATTTTCGATTTTTCAATATTTCTAAAAAGTATGTTTTAATACGCATAGAAAATGAATTAAATAAATTTTCTATTAACAAAGATTGATTAAAAAGATGTGCAATCTAACGTATCCATTAAAATGACAATTTTAAAATAAGAGATATGAGATTGATGCATGAAAAGGTAACGTTAGATACCCCTTTGTGTTTTTCGATACGTTGAAGGAATTTTTTCGAAAAAATGTGATAGAGACAATGCACAAATTGGCGTAAGTTTCAAAAAATTGCATTTTTTCCTTCAAATAAATATATCGATATTTTAAACGTTAATAGTGCTCACGACATGCACTTTGCATATGCATCGATCTCTGAAAGAATCATTAAAAGCTATTCAAAAATTATGAAATTTTTATCAATTGCAAAAAGATATACATACGTATATGTAAAAAGTTTAAAATACGCACTGTAGATGAACGAGTGACTTTTCGAAATTTGTTTAGAATGTTAACTAGTACGTTACATCATGGCGATTAGTACGTATTTATCTTAAATACAGTCGCAGGGATTATTTCGGACAATGAAGAATTAAGAGCAGTCAAGGCCTTTAGGCAATGGTGAATTGAGAATTACATTCGGGCTTCAAAAAAATAATAATAAGAAAAGATTTAAAAAATACAAGTTAGGCGTGACATAAATAAAACTTTGTACATTACATTTTTTCTTTACTCGGTGTCTCCGAAGACCGAGACTCCTAGGAATGTGCCTCATCGCCTTAATGGATAATCCTTCACTGATTTCCAAGTATATCAAGTAGAACGAAGGTGAATCTCAAGTGTTTTACTACCTGTTTTCGTGTTACCGTCTTTCCTGATGCACCGTGATGCGATTTTTGTTGTTTTTCCTTCCCCTGTTTCACGTGAAAAAATAAAACGAAAATGATTTTAGACAATCTGGGTTTCAACGTAGCAGTACACTCGGTATACCGAGCAAGGACGGCAGTTATTACCTACTTTTATTACGGTTATGTAGCTACGTGTATCGAATACGTACGTTAGTTGTCGGATCGCCCGCCCCAGAGATTTTATCTACCGGGCACTGTTTTATCCCTTCCTTACTTTTGCCCTTTTACGTTTCTCTTCTCTTTCTTTTTAACGTCGAGAGAGCACGGAATTATGCGTATGACGTTACTCGTATTTCGTTGGCGACGAATGCCGCGACGCCACCTCACCGATTTTACTGTGCCACGTTTTCCAACGAAACGATCCTGTGCGATTTGACCTGCCACGACACGTCGTACGAGTTGCATCTTATCCAAAGATCAACCGCATTGTTGTTTCACGGTGTGAAAGCCATTTATGACTTACTTTTACACGCGTATTATAAGGCAAAGGGGGAAAAAATAAATAAAAACAGCCGTCGTCACTCTTCTTTTCTTTTCCCTTTTACCGATATTATATACAAATCTTATAATGAAAATATACTTGGTAAATATGTATACGCATGATTTTATCAAATCTGTCGGTATTTCGTTCGAATTTCAAAACCGTTATCTTCTAATTTTACATAATTAAAAGTCACCTTATCGCTAATAGATTACTAATAATTCGTAATAGTAATTTCGCAGTCCGTAGTGCTATAATCCGTACAATTATAGAATGATTCGCTTAAGCTAATGCGTTACGTGAAAGCGCGTACGCGCATGAAAGCTTTTCGATGATAATTCACATCGTAGATAGTTACCCATCGTTATATAATAAGGGGATCGTTATATACGAAGGGGAACGAAGAACGTTTCTAATCTTCGTAGACGCGAATTGATTTCGTTCTTGATCGACGAAACGCGCGAGGTCCAACAACGCATCGGCTTCGATCAAGTCGAAGGGAAATAAGAACGGACTGGATCGCAGAAGCGAGAAGGAAAATTTATGACGAGCAATCGTACATGATCGATTGCGCGTCACCACGAGGAACGACGAATCCATTTGAGGGGTCGAAGTGCTAATTGCAAAATCGACCAACTGTCGACGACTAAAAAGCCGACGAGTGAGCGCCGATTGACGAGGCGTCGACCAGCGGCCGTTCGAGTGCGTTCAGGCCCGTTGAACGACGTCAAGGACGAGGAAACGAGGACGTTTCGCAAGCTTTTCATGCGAACGTGTCGAACGGAGATGACCGTCGGTCGTACAGGTGGTCGATGGTGGCAACGAAGGGCAACGACGAAAGGTCATCGATGGCGAGAGCGGGCTGGTGGATGGACGGACGGACGGACGGACGATCGAACGAGCGACATAACGATCCTGGTCATTTCGCATAGGCCCGATCGCGGATTGCGACGAAAGAGCGAGTAGTACCAGCGTAGCGCGTATCGGACAGCGGAGCGTCGGTACGCGCTAATGAGCCGTTAATGGTAAATAAATGGAGCGGCAAGCTCGTCTGCATTGCAGCAGTACCAGCGGCAACGGCAACCCGTGGGACGTGACGTCAGCCCTACGTCACCGTTGATTAATGAGCGAGCTTTGTTCCTGCCGAGGTCAATTACATACGACCCGTTCTCTGCCCCTCCTTCTGCTCTTCCTCCTTCTATCGACCGTCTACCATCGAATTCAATCTCGTCTCGCTCGTAGGAGCAACGCGTTACGCGTTATTGCAGCTCGATCCCTGCTCCGGGAGACATCCCTCTTCCTCCATCTTCCTTTCTCGACAGCTTTTCGAAAGATTCCAGCTACTCCGGTTCTCTTTCCTTAAACTTTCCTGCCGTTGATCGCCGTCTAAATTGCCTCTTATCAAGAATGCATCCTGGATGGATTCGTTGTCCTTCGTAATTAATATTACTTGTACATAATAATGATAATGATTATTCCATCGTCGGTAAATAATTGTACCTATGCGAATTAATGGTTAGATATGAGCCATTAACTCGGCTCATATCTAACCCTACATTCATTTTAAACAAGGTAAAATGTTATTAAATAAACACTATTAGCATATCGAGGTATTTTATGCATTTTCGTCGTACGAAATGGACTCGCTATTTTGGCAAGAAGAGCGAAATAAATTTTATTCCCTTTTTCACTGCCATAGTAACTCAAGCGCTCTTTTTTTTACGTAAACCAGTGAAATAAGAGTAGACCTCACTGCGAAAGCTCACTTTGAGGTACGAACAGTGGCGATACTCCAACGAAAGAACTCCGTAGAGTTTGTCAAGATTACACCGCAAAATTCTCATAAATCTTTTATTTACGTTACGAATTTTAAACCGTTTATGTAGTATTGTCAAATATATAGTACGTCGATAGCTGCGTATAACGAAACGAATTTAATGACTCTTTCGCGGCGATCGAATCTGTTCGCCTTTATTTGTGCTCGCCTATTCTCTAAGCACTTTTTCGTTATTTACTTCGGCGCTTGAACTGGACGACAACGTTCTTGTTATAAAATTTAACGAATGCGTTTGCGGCGCTTTTCCATGCGCACGCCAATGTGCACGTTCTCATTAATTTTTCACCTTAATCTGCTCGGCCGTCGTTACTATTATTATTGTTAGCGTTAATGTGCATTATATGGCGCCAAAGACACCGCGGGTAGTATATCTGGCGGTGATGAGCATTTCTTTCTTGCGTTACCATTATTCATGACTAAAGAAAAATCACATACGCGAGTCGATACGGCTCTGCCGTTTAAGACCTTCGTTACATTTTGTACCACCGACGATTCACTCTCAATTGTCATTTAGACGGTACAAACAATACTGGTTTGTACCGGTGGTACAAACGGGTGTGATCACAGTTTCTTTTTTCTTAATAAAATTGAAAAGAAAATTTAATTAATCGGACAATTAATACTATAAAAAATGTGAATACATTAACCGAATGATTAAACGAGGGATTTTGAACGTTCGTTTAGAACTGGACGACTTAATTTCTCGACGAAAAATCGTTTATCTTTCTCAATTGCACCGTTCTCAAAGATTGCCAATGCTCGATACGACCTTCGCACGAGTAATTTTCAGCTCGGGCTCGTCGACCGTTTCAAAATAAGGAACGTCCGCTTTCGATATGATTGTCAAAAAGAAAGGAAACTCGCCGATTTATTTCGCCTATTGCGTTTCGCATAAGCGCGCATAGAGGGCGATTCGGCAGAAAGTTAAACTGGATACGTCGAGTCGCTTAAAGATTTCTTCGAGAAGTTCGACGCCGCGCGACGAAGCTTTTAAAAGACGTTTCGCCGAGGAAAGTTTCGCGGCGAAAAGTCGCCGACACGAAAAGACGAGGGTAGATGCGTTCGCGTATACGATAGTACGACTGAATCAAGAGAAACGAGACTTTCTTGACGCGAGAGAAGCAATTTTCGCGATAGGAAGAAGGCGAAACGAAGAAGAAAGAGCGAAGCTGTTCCATTCAGTGGACATTACAGCGACAACATGACGGAACGACGGCTGTATAACCGGTCGGATATACCGGCTGTTACGAATTAAATTCCGTTTGATTTATCCTCGAGCGGCGAAGGGGAGAAGTCGTACGGACGCGTTTCGAGTTTATATTAACGTCGCGCCTGCGATATGACGCTCCGCTAAGATTTCCTTAGCGCGTACCTGCGCATACCGAGAATAAAGAGACATTACTCGAAAGAGGATATTTTCCGTCTCACGGGCAACGCGTTCGCCGTGAAAAAAATCGAAACTTTACGCGATATTTATTGGTGCGAGCTTGCGTCCACTTTTCCACAGAGAAAGAAACTTTTAATCAAGCGCCTTACATCGTAGAGACGTAATCCGTAAACTTTTAATAAATTACAACGTGATAGCGCCAGGAGTTTATTTACTTGGTCGATTAATCGTGAAGTACAAAATCCAGCGACTAATTCTAACCCGAATAGGAACCTGCAGTAGCACCGCATCGATATGACAGCGACATATTCATCGTGTCGGAACTCTTACGAGCGGGCGTAAATCAACTTCTCGAGTAAGCTCGGCACGTTCCTTGTCGATTCTTATCCTCGAAGCTCAAAAGCTCCGCTATTTGTTTGCACGGAATGAGCTTCACTTTTCAAACTTCGAGTTCGCCCCTACGTAATCGCTCTTAGAAACGTTCTTCAAGTTGCACCGTTGTCGTATGACGATAACGTAACTAACGATAATCTTCGTGTTATTCGCTTCGACGCTTTAGAAAACTCGAACGAATTATCACGAACGCAACCACTTCGAAAACCGAAGCGCAACGTCTACGTAAAAACATTGAAAAGCGTCTGTCACACCGTCGAAGCGTTCGACTAGCTTTGCTATGCGACGATGCGCCGGTAGGTAGGGGAAAAGGATAGTTCAAGGAAAGATTCGTAGAAAGGATCATAGTCGTGAGAGTAGTAAGAGTGTGACAGGGAGAGTCGTAGAGAATCGCGTTTGTGTAGTCATAACGAGAGTGTTGCATTGCGAGACGTTATAATTAAATACATTAATTAACGATTACCTGTGTGTGCGTGAAAGCCCACTCCTACATCATTTCAATCTCACAATTTTGTTTAGAAATCTCCTTCCATTCACATATATCTATGTTTCTTAGCGTAGAATATTCTTAGCAAGTACGATTATTCGTATTCAGAAGGGTTTGTAGCACCAAGAATATAGGTAAAAAAAGGACAATAACCGAGATAAGGCGATTTTATGGTTTCCGTAATTGCACTCGTTTTAACAACACCTTATCGAAATTGCTATGAAACTGATACAAATTGACGGAAATAATTATTATATCGAGATAACTATCGTATATGTGTGAGTGGAAGGAGATTTCTTAACAAAGTATCTTTTCCATCGTAAAACTCAGCATATTTTAGAATGATATTAAATATGAAAATAAGAATGTCGAATTCGAAACACGTTTGGTAACTCGAAATCATTGTTTCATTGTTCCTATATCTGGAGAATCATACGAGCGTGTTTGACGTTCGAGACTAGTTTCGAACGACATTTCTGCGCGATATTAAAATTCCAAAACGCATAAGGTAACTCGAAAATCAATTCCGTAAGCTTAAAAATAAAAATTGAATTTTTTCCCGACCTTTTTACCGTACGCCACTTTTTCACGCATATTATCATGCCCAACCTGTTAAAATGCGAACTGTTATCAGAAAAATATGTGTTTGCTAGTTCAAATCTCGCAAATGACCCGACCGTATATTTCAACTCAACGTCCTAAATAAACGAAATCTCACTGTGTTGCTTCGTAAAATAAAAGTATAGTGAAAAGACACAGTTTGATTGAAAAGACGGCTTAAGATAGTCGTTGACATTTCCTCACATCGTTTCCTATTTCCTATTTCCATGATATAACCACATCGTATTCCACAATCTTAATTGAATTATTGATAAGATTCGCGGTAAAATAACTATTAAAAATTGATCGCTATTTTACGTTAAAGCGACGTTGTCGTTACGTTGAAGTTCCCGATTACGTAAATAGAATGCGCAACGTAATATACCTTATATAATATGCATAAGTTATTTATTTGCCATTATGGACTCATATATGCCTTTGATCATAAATATTTAGGTAATTTTATAGAAAGAACGAAATCTTTTAAAGGTCCGAATATTTCGAAGCTGTCTCATTTTTTGCCAAAGGTGTCTACGATCATTCGACCTTCATGTTCTATACATGAATTATTTACTCCATGAATAACGAAGCTGTCAAAAGCCGCATCGACGAAGAGTGCTGCTTCAAAGTTACAAATTAGTTCTCTATCAACGCGTACGAAAACCTGCCATGAATATTTATTTCCTTATTAACGAGTCTTCTGTCTTTCTGCATTCTTGGTTGGAAGTAGCCTCCATAGTCAATGAGTCAGTTTTGTACCAAGTTGAAATTACCATTCGCTTTTACACTTAACGTTTCAATCTGTTGCGTCCAAAGGAAAGATTTTATCGACGACTCGTATTAATTTTTAAGTTCAAGCAAGTCGTTTTCTTCGGCATATTTAGTTCTTTGAAAGGAGTTATCGATAAGGGTAAGGAAATCCTATAAACAAACGCGATCGCGCAAAGTAGCAAATCAAAGAAATTGTAACGCGCCTCGATGCGATCGATCAATACCAAGTTCCATTATTTCAGAACCGTGTAAAGTTCACATAATTGCTTTTAGTCTCAAAGATACGATTAAGTTTTCAAAAGAATTCCATCTACGAAGAAGAAATCGTTAGAATTTAAAGCTTGAAATTATTTTAGCATAAATTAACTCGAGGTACGCTGTTTTTAAGCGTTTCTGGTACAACACGTACAACACGTTGGAATGGAATACAGAACGTAATTACTACGGGATAGAAACAGTCGTCGTCGAAATGTATCGATTATTTTGATAAAACGACAAACGAACCACCGACTAACAAACAGTTGTCCAAATTTTGCTTCCATGGGGGATAATTACGAAAGAAATTAGAAAGTAATCAGTGTCAAACTTTTTCTCCGACAATTACCCGTTTTGAAAGTTACAAAACAAGACGAATCGTTGGCGTTTCTCGGCGTCGCCATCCTTCGAACATTCGACAGCAAGTTTTCCGCATCGATCATTCCCACATTCCCATGGCCTTTCCACGTTGCGAAACTTTGATAGTACACGCACACCATCATATAATAACTCGTACGATCTAGCTAGTAGCGACCGTACAGGGGAATTGCGCGGTGAGTTCGTTCTATCAAATCTTCGACAATTTTCTCGAACTACGTACGAATCGAAATACGGCAAAGGACAAACTTTAGGGGGTGCGGCGTATTCATACGAAGCGATGGGATGTTCATAAGAAGTTATCGTCCGTTCATAGCCTTTGCATCGGACCTTCTTCAAATTTATCACCTAGCAGCCTCGCTATACGTTCGAAAGTTTTTTCTCGATTATTCGTCAATTTTTCATATTTCGATACTTTGCGTGAAAGACATGCCTCGCATGCTTTCGCGAGCATATAGTTAATTTCCGTTTGGAACAATTACGAAAGAACGGTCGAAGCGTTGTATCTCGAGATTGACAATAATCGTTCGATTCGGAGTCGATAAAAAATGCATCGATTACCAGCAAGATCGCCGACATGGGTCGAGAATATTTAGTTCGACGAGGCGGCACGCGGTAATGTAACTAATTTTTTGGTGCGACGTCGAGCGAAAGCGTTCGAAAACTGAGAGACGAATACACGAAGGCGAATTCACTCGTATCCGCTTATCGGTCTCGACGAAGATATCGTCACGAGGAGAACAAAGCGGGACACGGCGGTAAGATGAGAAACGACGAAATGTCTGGGAAGACGAGCTCCGAAGTTCGTTCAAAGCCACTGCGAGATCCGGAACCATTTACAAGACGGTTGGTTGCTTGTAGGCAAACGCAGATGTAAACGGGCACGTAGAGGTATGCCGACGTAACTAACGGCGCCAACTAAATGATTTATTCCGGATATCCCTCGTATTCTCATAACGATCTACGTCGAACGAGCGGTACGAACTGATACACTTTGTTAAATGGAACGAGAGTTGTTTGCGATTACACGTACGCCCGACGAACGATTTCCATTTGTAAAACGCGATAATCGTCGTGCTACTGCATGGCACCGTTGGCATTCATTATTAATTCCCGAGCCAGCGCTATGTAATATTCCACGCAATAAACGAATATACGCGTGGCCCTGAGCGCCGGATGCCGGGTAGATAATCTCTGGCGTCGTTGGCATACCAAACCCCTGCATTGTCGAAAATCGTTTGCGTTTTATGCGAGCGGGCGGCGATTTTTATTTCGCGAGGCGGCCGTTTTCGGGCAAGCAAGCGGCCAGATAGGACCGTCCGGACCGGGCCGAACGGCCTGGATCCTGTACCCCACGATGTAATCGTTCCGCGACCTCGCCAAGGTATAAAAACGCGCGGATTATTCATTATTAATTTTAATAGAATTCCCGTAGCCGTTGATAACGAAATCTCGATGCAGAGCGAGTAGAGGTTGGACGAATCGCGCGAATCGAGACTTCGTGCTACGTTATCGCGTCCATCCTTGCTCCGTGCGAGATAAGGGCCATATCGGATCCGCGTTGCCTCGATTCCTCACGGATTTCGTGGCGCTCCTTCGGCGGTCCGTGTCACCTCGTCGTTCCAACGATCGACCCTACCCTACCTCTACTTTGTTATCAATAATTTACAAGGAAAATACGCACGCAGCGTTTCGCTCTACCGCACCAATTGACTCTCCCGCGCCCTATCAAACATGCAAGAGCTGTTTGAACGCCGTGGACAATTCTGTTTCGATAGACGTCAATGAGGTTTAATCGATTAATCTTTAAACCGATAATTCGATGGACGGCGAGCGTCGAGTTCGCGTGGATTCAGCCGCCGCGGAATGTCCCGATTAATTATAAAGCGTTTTACTCCGATTTTCCTCCGACACGAACGATATCGACAACTTGATTCACATCGCGCGTACTCAGCCGTTACCAACGACTTCTACGCCTTTCGTTTCGACGAGAGAGAAGGAGAAAGAAAAAGAGCGGAGAAAAATAGGACACTGGGTCGAGGTTGAAACAGTCGATCCTTTATTTGGTTCGTGGTTGTGCGCAAGTAACCCACGTCTCTTCTGTTGGGATTTACGCGAATGCGCTTTGTTCCTCACGGCCGATATTTACGTATCGTTTGTAAGCGCACACGCCCAATTGAATCCCTCTTTCTCTCGGGTATAATTTCGTGGAAAAATGAAATTTTCGTTTCGACGATCAATTTCAATTCAATTTTCTCTTATAGCGGGATTGCATCGACCCTTCGTGCCTATAGACGCGAGACAAAGAGGCTCGACGCTCGAGATTGATACGACGGAACACGTTCCGATCGATCGTAAAGCATCGACGTTACATACCGGCTGATAAGTTCCCGGTTTAAAAATAATGCCCGATAATGCAAAATAAAGCCTACGCGTTCCTTTGATATCTTTGGAGTGTCAGCTATCTCTTGCATTATCACTTTAGGATTTGCCAAAATAATTTTGTGGACTTTTTTGATGCTTTCTGATGTAACCAACTCTTTCGGGTGACCAGAGAGTGCCGCATCACCGGTGTTCGTACGACCACGTTTAAATTCAGCAAACCAGTCAATAATTGTCAATTTTTCTGGTGCAGAGTCCGGATAACACTTATCAAGCCAAGCTTTCGGTTCAACGGTGTTTTTCCCTATGAAAAAGCAATTTTTCTTTTTCCATCGTTATCACTGTAACTTTTGAAGCAAACGTCGGATCGTCATGAAATTCTTACAGCTATCTTTCGAAGATTAACACTTTATAAGACAAATATTAATTTTGCATTTGTGGCGGCATCTGTCTGCCAGACCGGAAACTTATCAGCCGATGTGTTACGTATGAGAATGCGAGGACAGATGAAACGGCGCATGCTCGAACGAAGAAGAATTTTCGACGAGTCAAAGACGATCGATATAAAATAGCTTGGCCACAGTCGATAGACTCGAGATGGTATGTATTATGCATGTGCTTCTTGCTTTGTGACTTCGATCGGGCTCTCGTCTCTCGAAACTATCTTTCGTCGTTACTACTCGCTCGTTCGCCGCTACTCGTACCGATTTAGCTTAAGCGACTATTTTATTCCTTCCATCGAGATAAATATTTAAGAGCTTTTATCTAATATTTTTCAACTTTTATCGCGCGTTCTTCGTACATTTATGTCCCGTATCGCGAACATACATTTTATATACAGGTACATACGTATACGTCAGACGACAAAACGATCGAATTCGCTATTCGTAGTAACACGTCATCTTTCAGTCGACGGACGTCAAAGATCTAAATCCCCTTTTTACGCTTTGATTTATATTATCTGCTTTCAGTCGGTCGTCGGATCGAAGATAATAAAATATCGAAGGTGGTAGCAACCGGTTATCCCTTCGACGCCGCGTCATTGGAACGGATACGAAAACTTCGCCGATAGGAACGCGAGAATAACTTCGACCTCCCTTCGGATATTGATTTGAATTAGATTTCAAAATGTCTTGGTTGCTCGAATAATTGAAAAGAAGCGCAAAGTCTAAAATTCCTTCCTGTCAAATGCTCGTTATATTTATTTCGGGAACGTTTAGCTGGAGGCGTTAGTTGCGAGTTCTTCGAGAGACTATTAAAAACTTTTGGACGAAAGACGAAGGAGCCAATACCTTGACAAATCCCGCATGGAAAATCATTCTCACGGATTACCTACGAACGAAGTAACGCGGAAGCAGACTTCGCATCGAAGTTAAGCGCGACTAACTTCGTCGTTCGCGTCTTGCTAAAATGTCGTATTTCGTTCGTGCCTCTTAACGACTCGTATCTAAAAAACGATACGAAAATGGTTGCTCGGTACATAGGTGCCTTCGACAAGAGACTTCACAGACGATCGAAGCGGACAACGTTGTCCGCTAGCGTCAACAACCGTTTAGAAACACGCTCTCGATGAATAACCTCTCGGACGAATGACGCCGAGACACGGTCAACGAATCGCGGAAAAACGAAAGACCGACGTTATCCCGAAACGTTGTCCAGCGAAAATTCAGGCTGCAACGTAGCCGTTCAGGAAATGTAACTTCGACGTAACGAGCAAGTACATCCCGAACGACGAACAATAATCCAAACAATGGATTATTCGTACGAGTACGCGGGCAAAAGCGTGGACGGCTCTGGAATCGATGTGCGAACGACAGGAGGGACATCGCGATATACAATATCGCGCGATGCATTTTATCACTCGCGGACGTTCTCTCTCCCTTCCTCTCTGCCTCCCACATCCCGTTTCGCGTTTTCGACAACTTTTCTAACGCGAGGTAGTTAACGAGCACCGTACCGGCAACAACGCGAATGAATATGGATGACGCGCCTACAGCTTCGTCACCGTTCCTCCGATGGCTGAGAAAGCCGCTCGTGGTCCGTCCGTCCTTCGCTGCCGTCCATTTCTCATTCGAAATATTCCAAATCGACTGTTACTCCATCGGCAGAAATTCCCTTTTTTCTATTCTTCTCTCGTCGAGGCACGTCGATCCACGAGCGCTCGAATCACGTTCAAGGATGGATAAATGGACTAATTTATACGCGCAAAGGACAAGGCTGAGTCTTCCAACGATCTTTCCTCCCACGTTGGGCGCGGTATCTACTCGGGTATATCATTTTGAAGACGTGCCGCGAAATAAGTTTATAAGTAGTCTGCTGAGAGTTTCGTCAGGCCTGCGCTCCCCTCTAAGTAGTTACCAAGTAGTTTGCACCGCCGGAGTCAAGCTCTCCCCTCGATATATTATGCGGATGCTGGGATGCTGTACTTTACTTTTCTTCGTGGTCCTTCTCGCTCTATATGAGCGCGCCTCTCTCTCTCTCTCTCTCTCTCTCT
>JAITYT010000545.1:242774-253456 GCA_025433975.1 Liostenogaster flavolineata
ATGAGAAAGCCCACTATAATTCGTTGCTGGTAACCGAATAAAATATTCCATCCATCAACGTCAGTCGGGATACAACGATCGCCAATTTATTCAAGCGAAGTTCACGCAAATGATCGAACTTCTCGATAATCAATCAGCTATCCCATGGTGAACATTAAAATCCCGTCAGGTTGTCTGTTCCGCCTATCGCGTGATAGAAAGTTTTTCATGGATTCGCGCGTAAGCCACGCCTTGATCGTAATCACCACGGTCGTTCTTTCAATTTTTCTCTCTCGCGTGTACACGTTTCGCATTACATGGTGCATGACGGGGTCGACGATTGTTCAACTGATTAATGCACCGACGATCGTCGATTTTGGAGAAGCGAGAGTCCAATCGACGGAAATTTACCTCCGTACACGATGCGCTTAAACATTTAGATTACGGTAGCAGGATGAACGAACGAACGAACGAACGAACGCACAACACCGGTAATGGATAATTAATATGCCTATGCGCAGACATCGCGAATCATAAAATCGTTTTACCAATATAAATATGTACGATAGGGAGACTCGTGCGTCGCTTTCACGTGCAATCGTAATGCACGTCGTCGAGGGGATTTAACCGTAGAAATTATGCCGTTTTGATAAAACCTAGATCAACCGTTTATTCCTTCGTGTACATATTATCCTACTATCTCCCGTGAACGTAGATTCGCGCATAAATTTACTTCGAATCGTATCCAATTGTAAGTATGATAACAAAGACGACGTTATTGCATTAAATTGTCATATTAAACTGAAATCGTGTAACTGGTATCATCGAATTGCTTAGAAAGTTACGGATAATAAATATTTAAAAATCAGCTCGCTCACAAAATGATAAATAACTTTTCGCGGCATATCGTTCGATCAGTCCAAAACTTACGTGTTTTTATTTCCAGCATAAGAGTTCATTCGGGAGGACGACAAACAGCAATTTATTCGTATCCAGAAAAAGTTAGGTATTCTTTCTATCGCGTTCGAGTCGTAAGAACGGCGTCAAATCACCCGATTTAGGAAGTAGAAAAAGCGTCTTCAAAACAGCGCTGCTCGATTGCGATAAAACTTACTTTGTTACGTCACGTACGATTCGAATCCGAACGTACGAATAAATGAACAATAAAATACCATATACGTTTTAATTCAATGACGATCGTTAACTTCCGAAACGGGCACTTTGTCACGATACGATTATACTTTAAGTATTTTTATAATCCAATTAAATTTTTCATATTGTTTTCGAAATAATTGACAATTATGTATATTTTTCGTCGAACGAACGTTTTACGATGGAACAGAAAAACGATGGATACGTTGTGAGATAATTGTTCTCTTCTAATTAATCGTCGAATATGCTTGATTTAACCACACTTTTGACAAATTTAATAAAATAAAAAAGCATTGCCACCTATTGGAACTAATAATTGGAATTTCGCAAAACAGAACTTTCTTCGAAATATTTCTTACCGTGTCTTCAATTGTTGTATACAATTAACGTATACAATACTTCCCGTAATAGTTAATGTATTAAGATACAACTACCGTTTGTAATCATTAAAAGAGGACGAGTGAAATTAAATTTATAAAAGTGTGTGTGTGTGAGGGTGCTAGGGACTGATTTTTGAGCAGATCAGTACAGCAAAAGTATCTTTCATTTAGAGCATTTAACATTAATTATACCAAATATCGTATCGAAATAGATTTCAACTCGGACAGACTTAGGAAAATTCACGTAAAAAATTGTTCATCCCAAGTAATGGCTGATAAGACGAGTTGTATGTAGAACAAGATATGCTACTGCTAATCGTGTAAACGTAAACGATCACAGGGAATAGTTAGTTAGCTTTCTGCTCCTCGAGTCTGCCGATGATTGCGTATACGGGCATACGTATATCCAGAAAACGGCGTTTCGCATAAGACTACATCTTGAGACCTCCGACACTTTTTGGACAAGAACTCGAAAAGCGAGGAAAGTGTCCTTTAACGGCTTCTCTTATGCTTTTCACAAGCCGTTCGTCCCGAGTCACTCGTGACGCAATCCTAGGAGCTTAAATTTAACATATTCTCAGGGAAAAGAGTATTCATCGTTGCACCGTGACTGGTTGTCGTGCGGATGATCGTTATAATATTTCATAAATATTCGTTACGAATACTAAAAAATGGCCAAGATTTTCTCACAACCGCGAATAAAGCGTACGTTTCAAGTGCTCACTAAATCCGTTACGTCCTACTCGTGAGAGAACACCCACGCAAAAAAGTGGATTGGTTTTTAATCAGAACCTTGTTACGAGTTTTCTTGATACGCGCTCTACACTCTTTGACTTTCTTTCATAAATATCAACGTAATAAACTTTAATCTAACCAACCAGAATTGTTTCGAAAATCTGTAAGTAGAGTGTACACAGTACTGTGCACGCTGAATTTACCAACGAAAAACTCTTCTCTGTCGCTACTATTTACTCCAATTAAATACTACTGCATACGAAAAATTGTTTTTTTAACTTACTGTTTGCACAACAAGAAATAATGCATTCCAATGACAAAGAAATGCGAATTTCATTAGAAACGCTATAAATAATTTTACGGTATCGTACAATTCGTGTTGGCATTTCTAATTTAACAATCTGATACTTATTTAAATTCTGTATAACCTTTCGAGAGCTGCGATAGCTTCCATGATATTTCGTTGCCAACTAAATACATTCAGGATTTGTAAAGTATAGGTTTCCAGAAATATTACGTTACCAGAAAATTTTGTAAATTTTTCTCGTATATTAATTTATTTCTATCTAAGGCTTTAAAAGCAAGTTATCATTAACATGTACGAACGATTCAGTTTGATAATATTAAAAAGGCAAATTCTCATAAAGGCGTATGGATTGGAAAGTAATTAGACGCCAATAAGTTGTCATTATAAAGCCATGACATCCCAAATGGTAACGTTCTATTGCAGCACTATGAACGTTTCTATTGCGACATTATATTGATGATTAACGCAAAGAAAATTCTTTGCTGCACAATTGTTGCTGATGACGTTGCCTTCAATATATTTCAATCAACATCGGTCAAGCCATTACTAGTCTCGGATTAATAAACTCGGATTTTTAAAGCATCTACAGACGCCAACAATGATGAAATAATCAAAAGAATGTACGAGTAAAATTTGCATTAATATTGCAATCAAAAACATTGCTTTAGAAGGAAATATAGTGAAAAGAGAAAATTCGAGTGAATTCTTTTCTTCAATAATGTCATATTAAATTATTATAAATATATTAAACACATTAGGCATTGTTATCAACATAATTGAAAATTGGAATAGAAATGATCGACGATAGCGATTAACTGTCAGCTTTATTACTAGCATGAGATATTCCACAATTTCGACTCGTCGAATATTCCCCAATATAGCAGATATTTTGTACCCTAAAACGAAGCACGAGCGGTTTGGGGTCGCATGATTCAAATATATCATATAAATAGGAAACCACACGACGTTAATAAGCTACTCGATTACGCCCCAAACCGCAACAATGTTCAAATACGGCCGATTAATCAAGGTTAACAAGCGCAAACTGTTCAGTGTTGCGAGAATGGGATCGCGCAATCAAAGGGCGAGTTTCCTCGCGTTCTTTTGACCTCGCTCGATCTATAGAACGTTAAACGGCAGTACCGTGGAAGCATCGTTATCCAAAGTAATAGATAGACGTATTGTGAGCTCGGATAATCGAATTCTTTGACAATAGTGCAATCAATTTTTGTAACATCGAACCCCATAAGGGATTCTGAAAAGGAAGACAAATTATTAAAATCTGGTGCATCTCATCAAATTTTTGTATAATGATACTTTTTAATAATGCTATAATCGAGATAATTGGAATTCGATAAAAGAGAAAGCTTTTGTATTGATTGAGTAGCTATTAATTTCATTGATAAATCCCAAAATCTTGATAACTGTGCATTTTTATTTTGGTTTGTATCATTCTTACCGCAACCTACAAACTAATTTATTTATGCTGTAAATGTTACAATTCCAAATTTGGAAAAAGTGATTTCCTCGGGGATTTTGGAACGGACGACACTTTTGCATTTTATTTACGAAACGCGTTGAAATTTCTAGATTGAACGTTGACCATTTTATCGATCGAACGATAACCCATCTGCGTATCGATGAAAAGTACGAGTTGGTTATAAAATTTCATGGTGTTACAAATCGATGAAAAAATGGCGCTATTGCTCGTTAAGCTGGCTCGTCAGTTTACTTAAGTCAAGAGCTCTACAAATATCGTTATCAACAGTCAATTACATTCATCGTTTGATCGCAGAGAGTAGACATTGTTCGATTTTTGAGAGTAATCGAATTTCTGTGTATCGTAAAATATCGCTCGTTAAATGTAAGCCGACTATTTCTCAGAGAAAGGCAGCGAGAATCGAAAGAAAGCGCCCAACCGCATTTTTTTTAAGGATACTATCGAACTCCGAATTTCTATCGTAGCGATGTACGCGGTACCGCAATATTGTAATCGATGTATCGCTTTTCCGAGAAACACGATATGCAACAAATGAAATTGACGATCGTGCCTATTCAGTCATTTTCGCGGCATAGGTAGCTCGGGCGAATCGAAAGCAACCGCTCGTTGTCGATTCACTGATCCCTTGAATGTTTCATCGGCCGGAGCAATCCGACCGATCAATCGTCGGCTTTTTCGAGACTACGCTTTTCGCGCCACGAGCTATCGATCGATCGATCGATCGATCTCGTTAAATTATACGAAAGTACGTGTATGAGGAAGCGCGACGGTAATATTTTAATATTTATCGCGGCGTTTTCTTCGAAATACGCTTTACGCTTTATGGCGAAAATTTTCCCTACCTTTGTCCTGAAAATTCGATATTGGCCGTAAGTGTATACGTTTTTCTGCAGATTAGAGACAATATCGCGATATCGACGATATAACGTAATGCATTGATCGCGAACGTAACTCTTAAAGACGATTCGTGTCATCGTAAATGTAACGATTAGGTGGGGTAATCCTCGATCGAATATCATTAATTTGATCACGTGAACGTAACTTATTTAAAATGCAGATTTTAATATAAAATACTAAATGTTAAATATATTATAGATACAAATTTACGATAGGCCGCCTCGCCTTTTTCAATCGTTTATTTTCTATAATAATATGTGAGAGTTATTTTTCGATCGGTTCTCAGAGTTCCAACACAGTCAGTACTGTAAGAAACTTTCAGTAGTTTTAGTAGACGTCAATGGCTACATCGCTCGACGGCATGTGAAATCCGGGGCCGTCGTACTCACTACGACGCTCGTCGTTGAGAGGTTAAAGGTCAAGAAATGGTGTTGTACTCATTCTGGAAATTCTTAGTTTCCGACTATAGAGACCGTACTCTCTTATTCTTACTTCGTTAACTTTCCGACGTCTCTGCCATCTATAAACGTTGGTACCACATCAATTATTGGAAACAATCCGTAGTAGTCGCAATAAACGGATTCGATATTACACTCGACAATGGCGATCGTTCTACGCCTTAACTTTCGACACTCTCGAAATCTTGATCGCCTATTATTTACAATGAAGAGTAAAGTGGAAACGTCGAGTTTCGATCTGTAATGAAGCAAAACTGTTGTTAAGGTAAGGAACGGCTAATGACGTCTCTACCGTTTCTACCATTCGGATGAAATTTCTTACCCGAAACGGCAAGGAAAACGTAAACCCCTTGCTTACTTATCAGGCCGTATTTGCACGATCGGATTTTCATCCTAAACCGATGCTTCGAGCCGATACGACCATGGTCATTAATCCTAAGGGACGTTCCCTAGACGCGTACGTCGCCCCGTGGTAAGAACTTACTCCTGGCGCTTCCACGATTATATTCAGGAATTCAATTTATTTTTCATCTCGCTAATGTTCTTTTTTATAAAGCAAGGACAACGAGATTACGTTCCGTCGAATAAATTATTTCGTTTTATTGTTCGGTCCTCGTCCCACCGACCCGTCTTTTTCCCATATTCGACTCGAAATTAATTCGAGTTGAATGCTCGATTTCAATCGCAAACAAGTATAATTTCCATTTTCCCTTCTGTACGTCGGATAACCAAGAGTTCAATTAATCGAAAATGCATGCTCGTGTAACCGGTGTGTTATTCTTACCGTGGAAAATCTAAATTCTCGTTATCTAAGGGAAGAAGTGATGTAACTCGATATCAATTAACCTGTACATTACTATTTTAGAAGAGCTTCGAACATATTTCGCTGTTAAATCGATAACCGGAGAGCAACTTATCGTAGATCATCACGGTGGATACGATCGGAAGGTACTTATCGAAGAATAACGTTCAGACAATGATTCAATACGACGCATTTCGGATCGATCACAAGGAAAGCCGTGAAAAGCTTCATGCATCCGTACACCGTTATGTGCGTTGCGTTTCGATCGAACGATTCGATATATCGAAGTCTTCCATTGCGTATAATAATAGAGTCTAGATCATATTGCCTCCGATACGATACGTGTATTACGCCAGACCGTAGATTAATAACGATGTGATGTTGCAGGACGCTGAGCACTTCGATTTTTAACGAAAAAAACAGGGATCATATTTATTTATCGCTTTGAACTCGGAACAGAACTATTAGATCAGTGCGTATGAAACATAGAATTTTTAAGTGAATATATAAAACTGCATATCTTTTTGCAAAAGCTGTTTATTTAATCAAAATATGCTTCATTTGCTTCGATACAATTTTCCCAACGAGATTTTAATCCGTAGATGCCTGTCTTAAAGAAATTCTGATCTTTAGAATCAATAAACTCTGGCATGGACTTTTTCAGACTCTCTTCATCTTCATACTGTTTAACCCGTAAAAACTGTTCTAAATGTTTCAAGAAATAAAAGTCGGTTGGCGAAAGATCCGGTGAATAAGCTGGGTGTTGCAAAATGTCATATTTTAATTAATGAATTAATATTCCACGATAGTTTTGTACGACGTATGCGGCCGTAAGTTGTCGTGGAAAAGTATTAGGCCATTAGTTGGTTAGCGGTACCCATTCAACCATTTTTTTCAACTTGCTAATTTCAGAAAATTATCGCAATATCGTTGTATGGTTAACTTTCATTCTGGTAGCTAGTTCCCTTGTAGACACGGCTGGATTCGTTTCCACAAAGACATTCAGAGCGTCATTTTTCACAAACGTTTTGGGTCTTCCACGCGGTTCACTTTGTAAGGAAAAATCACCAGACCGAAATTTTTCATACGAACGCTGCACTTTTCGATCGTTAGCAGTACTCTCTCTAAACGCCTGGTTTACATTGCGTGCAGCTTTTGCAGCATTATTACCAAATTACACGAATATTGGTTGAATTCGTATCCTTACGAAATTGAAAACAAATAACAAAATGAAACATTTCTGAGAAAATCTTCTTTCTTGAGACGAGGTTATGCCAAAAATACAAGCATAACGAAAATAGGAAGACAAACGTGTTCACGCCATTTCATATACACCAACCTAATACAAGGGTCACTATTTATATTTCGGGAATTCTTTTCCCAAAATCTCGGGAATTTTCGGAGGGAATCCCGAAAAAATCGGGAAATATATTTCGGGAGTTGCCGAAATATAAATAGTGACCTACGTAATTTCGAAGAGTTATTAAAAAGAGCTTCTCGCGAGATCTACGGTCGTACGCTTATCGCATGGATTCTACAGGATAAATTGGTCATTATCCTTCGAAGAACGATGCTTTGAAACAACAAGACGCTTTCCAATGCGGTTTTCCCCGGTTCAATTAGAGTCTCGTCGTTCCTAGTTGCCGATAAAGCCGGACCACGCGAACTCGACTCCCACGGTAACGAGTACTACCTCGGCGGATGTGGCCAATTTCCGAGCTCACGAGCATGGCAGATCCTTGTCTTCCTAAAATACACGAGTCTTCGAACATTTCGACGCGACGCATCGTCGATATTTGAATTTTCTCTAGTTTCAATTCGTTCGCTTACCGAACTTAAATCCGAATTAAATTAGTCATTTCGTCGATCCGAAACGAACAATAGAAATTCGCCTTCCATTCTATAAGATCCCTGTCCGATTGCCTCCCACTTCGACAACGGAGAGAGGGAAAGTGCTGTCGCTCCGGTTTCGTGTCAACGAACCTCTGTACATTACGTACGTTAGTGTGCAATTCATCGCGTCTACGCGAACAGTTCGAAAACTGAACGTTCCGGCGAAAAGTACATCGCGTTATTCTCCGTTAGTTGGTGGAGGAATGGATGCCGCCGTGCATTGTGTCGCCGGACGAATGGACGCACGAACGAACGGAAGAACGAGAGCAACGCGGTGGAACGCGCGTAGATACCAGTACGAAGAAATATTAGGTACTAGGACGCGAAGAGACGAACAAGTCCGACGAATCTCTCATTTATGGCGTCGGGCACGCATCGTAGCTTATTTTCAACTCCATTTCCGGATCCTCGTTGTCGAGATAATGGTATTGGTGTAAATGGCAAACGAAGGCAATCAATGGCCAATTCAACAGCTCGTTTCTAGCGCGCACCGACGCGTCGGTGTCGCTGCCGCAGCACTGCCACCATCTGCCAATTCCATCACGGTCGGCCAACGGACTCGCCACTAACGACGACTGCCTCGTTCGGAGCTCTGTAAACCTCGCGAAAACGCTCTCCTCTTTTTTTCCTTTTCCATTAACACGACGTATCGATTCACTTCGACTTAAAAAAATTCACGATAAACGATAGTGACGAACGATTAGTAGAATCGAGTTCGATTCGAAATCGAATCACGAGTGATCTTTCGACGAATCGAACGCACGTAGAGGCACGATCAAATATTACTCCTAACACTGGCCTAAACGCGTTCGATAAAATGGAAAGCCACGATACCGTAGTCGTACTGCTTCGAAAGAATTTCTCGATAAATCCGGAGAGCGATATCTCGGTGGCGATGCTCGAAGATAAACGTCGCTATTCGCGTCGTAACGTCGAAGCAGTTAGTTCGCAACGCATACGAATCATCGGAATCGTAAAGCTCGCGCAAGGTAGGAGACGCGTTATTCGCGAATAAAAAAGAATCGATCGGTGATGCATGTCGAGCGCACGTACTGCCGGCGACTGATATCTCTCCCGATCCGCAACGAGATACGCCTATGTATGAATAAAACATAGAGAGCTCTCTCGAATATTTCTCCTTTGGAAAAACGCACGAGGCACCGTCCAATCGTAAAACCATTTCTCAGGATATCAAGTGGACTCGCTCGACCACGATGACCTTTTCGCCCTTATCGCTGGATGGGACGAAACGAGGAGGGACGAAGCCAAGAGAGAAGGCAGTGGTCGCGTTGCCTGGCATAAATTCGAAACGGAACACTAGCAAAGCCGTTAGGCGAGCGTTCTTCGCGGTCATCGCGCTCTCACCTATCCGAGATACCATACGATACATTCGGATACGGCCAAATTCGCCTTCGCGTCCAGCACGGATTCCAAAGTTGCCGCGCTCTTTGGAGACCACCTTGGCTATATTTCCAATCGTTATCGTTAAAGATTCTCATTCGCGGCAGGTCCGTCCGCTCCTCGTCGCGTACGAGTCGATCGGCTCGACTTCTCCCATTTAAATACACGTGGTAGAAAAAAAGTAAGGGAAAAGGTTCGAATCGTCTGGCGTTTGCTTATTCGTTGGCGCGACCACCGCGGCGTATACGAATCCCCAAGAGCCGAGTACGAGGCGAGCGGCCGAGCTCGTATTATCGTATACTTCGTAGCCAATGGTTTTCCGATCCCTTAAAACTGGTTACAGTTGAGATTTCCCGCGCGATTTTAGCAGGCGAATGAATTCGAAAGAGAGTCATTTCGAAATACCCCTCGGAAATATGCCGGTTGCATGTACGATTTCGTTCGTATGACGCGAAAATGGAATGCTTTCTCGCCGACCTTCCTGCTTTTCCTATCCAATGATTTCTCGATCGATCGGTTCGTCGGACGAACAACGCGCGTCTGTTAGCTTTTATGACACGGTATGTACGACTTTATCGAAAATTGCTTTGGTGGTTAACAGAACTACTTTGGGAAGCGTTACGACGAGAATAGAATGTCTTTCGAAGGTAACCGTTCGGTGGGAAATAAATGTTGAGAAGACGGCAAAACTGCTTTCGAAGAAAATGTTCACGTTTCGGTGTGATTCTGTTTGCCTAAAAAAATGCGACAAACGGCAACGCGAATTTTGATAATTTTTTAAAAGAGATTCCTTAGTCACGTGTCTTGTAAAAATGTTCGAACTATTAATGAAAGACCAACGATCAAAGGCGTAGAATTTACAATGTAATTCTCACGTTATCGATACAGTATCTTTTTCGATATTAACATTTTCATCGAGTGCCGGGTCAAGATACTTTTTGATCCAGCGCCACGTAAGGAAAAGAGAAAGAGAGTACATACGCTACGAGGAAATCATTTACATATAAAGAGACTTTCAGGCTACTCTATCCGTCTGATATCTTTTCGCTCTGAAGGATCAAGGTCCACGTTTCCGACTTTGATTAAATATTATTGGAAAATTTTGTAATATTGCGCGTTCAGGCCCATCGCGTTTAAACGTTTATACGATCTCTCTCTCTCTCTCTCTCTCTCTCTC
>JAITYT010000545.1:266735-281148 GCA_025433975.1 Liostenogaster flavolineata
ACCGAAAAGAAGAAAGAGAGGATTGGAAAGGAGGAAGAGTATCGGTGAACATGATGGAGGAGCACGCTTCGAAACCGAACGAATGCTTGCCCGTTGCCCGGCTATGGGACGAAGATGGATTGCACCGGCTTGAATCCCGGCAGAATCTCATCCGCGTACGACCTGCGCGAACCTCCAGAGCCATCTCTTTTTGCCGATCTCTGATTCCGCCTCGGATAAGCGTTATCACGCTCTCGGATATTCCTTCGTTCTCATTTGGCGCGCTCTGTACAACGATGCGTCTGTGAAGAGAATCGTCTTCTTAGTAGGTACTATTTATTCCGTCCTTAATCGGACGATTCGATAAAAAATTCGCGAATTAACGCCGAGTAAATATGTTTTGACGCGAAAGAGATTCGATGGAAGAAATCTTCTCGATTCACGGAGGAATGCAAATCTCGGGGGGCGTTTTAATTAGCTGCCTCGCTCCGTTCGATCGGAGGTCAGGTCATTCGGTGACAGGACCTGAGATTCGAGTAGAAATTGAATTTCGCCAAAGAAGGAGAAGAGTTCTTCGAGGGAATCGAATCGGGATGGGTGACTAGAGAGAGCTGACGTCTCGTTAGATGGAAAATTCCGTTGAATATCAGCGAGAACGAAAACGTTCGAATGAACGTTTGCTCGTTCGTTCGTTCTTCCGTTCGTCATCTTCGTTCATTCGGTTGCTCCGGAGTAATGGAATTTAATCCGGTGTAACTGAAAATACGAAATTGTACCTACGTTCTAGGATTTTATTATCCAAGACCTGCAAATTTACTGTTTCACCCGTTGTGCGAATGTGCCAATCGTGACTCTAACCCTTACGATTTTTTTCAACCATCTAGCGCGTTAACGAATCACAGCGTGTAGCGAAAATCACGATAGTCTAATGAAAATGAACGAAGAAGAGGTATTTGTAATGCAAATATCGTTTGGCATCGAATCGCTCATGAATCGTGTAAATCGATCAAATTTCTTTCCAATATCCTGAACTGTTCTCTCGTCCTTAAAGATACCGGCTCATCTTCGAACGGTAATAAATAATTTAGCTCGATCCTAAGGTTCATCGTCGGAGATGCGCGATAACAAGCGACCGATAAGTTATTCAAGAGACCGCGTGTCTTCTCCGAAACAATTTCTATCACATATTGGAATTATGCATGAAGCACGGCCAGTGAAAGGGGCGCGCGAGTAGAGAAAAAGTGCCGTTCGTAGCTTATGACGCGCGATACTCCAAGCCTGAAAGGATTCGCGAGGTCAGGATAGAGCAAGAACTAACTTATTACTAAAATGTTTTCGGCAAAGCCACCCATCTCCTTCTTTTCGATGTAGAACGACGGAGACGACCGGCGAAACGGAAGAACGCAAACATATTCTTTACGCGTATTCTTTAAACGACGTAGAATCTAGGTAGTTTTCCTTCTACTTTCTTATCGTATAGAGTAAGATACATCGTAACAGAAATCGCAGATGTGCGATACGTGTGCGATGCAGTGTTGTCTTCGCAGATATTTCTAAACAAACATGGTCTCGTAAGTCACCCTTGATTTCCATACGTATGTTGGAATGAAAGTTCGATTTTCTAATAGATGGCATTACTCGTACAACATATATTCCGTGTCATCGACAGCTGTTATGTTTTAAAGCGTTGACAGCCATCTTTAAAATTTTGCGTCAATCTGTAAGAGTATAAACAATATATTTTTTTCAGAACATTTGTTATGCATGTATTGCTTGTGTCCTTTTATTTAAAGAAAACTACTACCGAGGCACTTGTTTCGATCGATGTCACGCGCATTTGTTCACCAGTGCTTTGTCAATTTCGAAGAAGTTTCATCTGACACCTATTAGAAGCTTCGTTAAAAATATGAAATAGACAGTTCGTTCAATGTATTTCGGTCTCCAGAAAAAAAAAGTAGAAATTTTGTGGCATAAAATGCGAAATTCTTACGTCGATGAGAAAGTTCGTTCGGCGTTTGCCGAAGCACCAATAAAATTTGAACGAGCCGATGAACGAAAAGAGAAATCGTGACGCCGCACGATATTACGAAATTCAAGGAAAACGGTCTTTTTTGGAAACGAAAATATCACAATAACAAGAATTACGTCGTTTTACGCGCGACGGAGGCGTCTAAAGTACGAAGGCGCGTAGTCGTAGGTCGATATCGGTCCCGGAAGAAGTTTCTTATCCATACCTGTCGTGCGATACTTTTTGGTCCGATGAAGCTTTAAAGACGTTCGACTTCCTGGAAATTATGCTACCGTAATTTTATTCCGCCCTTGCCTCGTCCGTCCTTGGTGCGCAACGGTCGAATCTACGAGTTCTTTTGTTTTTTCACAATACTAGGTACCCGTGGAACCCCTTCCTCGCCGAACATTTGGTCATCGGAAGGGCAAGAGAGCGTTGTCTTCGAAGAAAGTGGAAAACTAAAAAAGTCGCATTCATGGTAGAAATACCATTTTTCGCAGTTACGACGATCGTGCCAAGGCACGTAATTTATGACCGCTCAAGGATGTAATCCGAACACGGTTTGGGCCCAACAATGCAAAGGGACCCGCATCCAAAAACCTTCTTTTCCGAGATAGAGAATAAATATACGCCGAGCGTACCCCACGTGCGAAAGGGCGGCGTCCTTCACCATGAACCTTCTACGACCGAAGGACGGGATGATGTCGCATCCCTTCCAGAGGAGACTTTTTTCGTGGATACGTTAGAGTTAATTCAATCGCAAAGAGTCGGTCGAAATACAAATACGAATCCAAATAGTCGCGAGCCGAGTCGGTCGAAATACAAATACGCATACGAATAGAACCCAAAGAACCGCGCAACGAGTCGGTCGAAATACAAATACGGATACGAATAGTCGAATTTGAGTCGAGCATCGAGTCGGACGAAATACAAATACGCATGAAAAAAGAATCATATTTTAGTCGAGACCGGAGTCAGTCGAAATACAAATATGGATTCGAAGAGAGAACAATTTTAGTCGCCAACCGAGTCAGTTAAATTACAAACACGAATACGAAGAATCGATTTTGAGACGCGTCGATCATTCGTATCCAATTTTACGAGTGTATATCCAACATTAAAAGCATAAGCTTGCGATATAAAGTACAGTGCATTCGGAATCTGTAATTTTTATCTCCCTCGAAGAGACTCGTGAAAGTTAGTTCGATCACGAGACACGGTGCGTCCCAAAAGATCACCTTCGATTTTATTCAGTCCTTTAACTTCTTTGTTGTAGATGAATATTCGTATATAAGTGATCTCTGTCCCTTTTTTATGCTTCCAGAGTCGAAACTAATATTATAGTTATAGATATATAATATATAGATAATATATAATAATAGAATAAAGGATATAAATAACTACGGCGTTGAAACTGGCACGATGCAACTTACGATTGATTTAACACGAAGTCATAGACCATTCGTTACGTGCAACAGCACGTTGATATTTTCGTCCGATAAATGAATTAATTCCCTTTATCGATTCGCCATAAATTGATTCTTTGTCGCCACGACTTTGAATTTTTATGAAATTTGTCTATAGTACAGGCAGCAGCAAACTCTTTCACGCGAAGCTATAATCAATACCCTTATCTCAAAGCCACGAGCAGGACTCTTCCTTTTTGTGAATCGATACGCTCTATTTCGATCCGAGTGATCGCTTAACTTGTACTCGAATTTAAATTCACTCCATCTCTTTGTAACACTGTGGAAACCTTTTTCATCGTAAAATTTGCTAAACATCTGCTTATAATTCCTTAATCGACGTAAGATCCGTTTCGCCCCGGTACGATAACGAAATTGTCCTTTCCCTCGAAATGCAAGAACGTGAACTTTCTTTCATTTCGACGAGCGGAGTGCGTCGTAATCGACAAAAATTTCTCGAGCAAACGTCTTCCTTTTGTCTTTGACAAAACGAATCTTGAAGCGACTTCGTTTCACTCGCTACGTTGCATTTACTTACATAGATTCTGGAGCGCGGAACGACTTCACGGCGCTGGAGCGTCCTAACGTTGCAATTTTCTCGAAATCCGAAAAGACCGTTTAGGAACGCGATAACGAACGAAGAACGATCTCGTGCGGTCGTTCTATAGTTCCGGCGTATTTACGTTATTCAGCCAATGGCGAAGAAGCGTACGCGTTTCGCGGGAAAACAATAAAATCAGTCCTGATCCTTAACCGTGATCGTAAATCGGGCAAAAGCCGGTCGAAGTCGGATACCTTCTGTTGCGGACATCCTTGAATATTTAGAAAATAGTGATATCGATTATCCCTTTCCAAGGAAAATTCGATTTTCCATGCTTCTTACGAACGATCACTGGCAATCGTGCTATCGCTGGTCAATTTGCTTCCGTTTAAAATTAGAAGAGAGACGTCGTTATTCCTTATGGGTAGGGATATCCTTCCATTTTATTCGTAACTTTCAAATCTTCGTTGGTGCCATAAGTTAACGCGTTTAAACGGGAAGTGTATCGATGATAGCAATTTTCTTTGGTCGAGAACTCGCGCAAATCAAGATGAACGATAAGAGAATAGCATCGACTACCAGCGACTACCACTACGATACAGTTAGACTTATATTTATTTTGGAGTTCATTGCTCCAAGAGCGAGTACCGAGGTAACGCGCATAGACACAGATAAGTTCTTGTAAAGGAAATTATAAGTGGCACGAAAGATCGCTTTACACCGTTATCGCGAACAACGATCTACATTGCGTGCCAGCTATCTCGTGCATGAGAATTCGTATATCTTGTATTCGGCGTTAGAAGAGACTACCTCATTTTCATGCGTACTATCAAAACACCCTCGCGAAATATTTCAAAAATTGTTACGACGCAAAATCCGTTACCGTCGTATCGAAACCTAAAGCGACTTTTGACCTTGCTTTAATCGCGTCATGTTCGCAGCGTTTCAATCGCGACATATGATTGTAAAAGGAAGTCGAGCACGAAAATTACTTCAGTAGGGGAAAGAAAATGTATGGCAGGGAAATCGGAGAATAACGCTGAGAAGGGATTGCTTCGTATTTGAACGCAGGATTCTCGAGTTAATTCTCACGGAGACGAAACGTCTCACTTTTACAGCGGCCCAAGATCGAGAGGACGCGAAATTAATCGTGCGCATTTACAAAGTGTCTTACGCTCTTATAGAGCAAATCGATCTTCGTACGCGACCCGAGTTTATTACACGAGGCAACGTAGCACGTTGCACCAACCGAGACGATTGAATTCTATCCTAATAGAGAATTTAGGATATTGAGAAGATTAAGGCAGGGAAAGCCAATTGTTGAAAGCATAGCCATGCGACAACGGAATTACCGTTGAATGAACAACAAAGGTAATTCCTAGTATTCCCTAGCAGCAAGCTCTGACATAGTTGCATCCACCCGACGATGTGTTTGTTTCCATTCAAGGTGGGTATCGTCGGTGAGAGTCGACGCTGGTGAAACCCACGGTAAGCCGCATTCGCACGTTGCCAAGCCTTCCTCCAAACTGCTTTGGACATTGTTTCCATCTTGCAAAGGGAAGGGAAGGGAAGGACGAGGACGAGGACAAGTACAAGGACAAGGACAAGGGGTACTCCGATACCGATAAAGATAGCCATGGTCTTAGGAACAAAGTGGAGGGAGATAACGAGATGAGCTTCCAACGGGACGAAAAAAGGAAAAAGTAGTATCGTCGCCATTAAGCAATGCGAATCGCGCGATTTCGCGCGAATTTGTATCGATCGGTCTTCGATTATTCGATCAAAGAAAGGAGCGCGCTTTGAACAATCCTTCCTACGTACGCAAATAAATATAAATATTGGAACGATATTTTATATTTCCGTCGTTACGCACGATATATTCGACAAATAATCCTCGATTCGCTTGAGTATCTCCACGAATGTCGTAGAAATCGTTCAAATATTGCACGAAATTTGCAAATTTTGCAAAATTTCACGATAAATCGCACGATCAAACGTTCACCGAAAAACAGTCCTACAACGCGACGAATGAAAGATATTCATGTATTATATATCGAGGTGGAATAATACAAGCCAATTGCTCGGTGTAAGTAACCGCGTAAACTCCGAGTGCGATTTGTTCGTAGAACAGTATCGTCGGAGTGACGAAGCCGTCGAATGACCTGGAAGAGCCGTATTTCGTGGTAACATCGACGTTGAGCGATCTATAAATTTCACTCGTACGACCTTACGATACCATCCGACATACGACGAGGTACGACGAGCCGCGTATGTCGATACTCTAGGCGCCGAATACATTAGGACGTCTGCCTTGCCAGCTAGCAGGCTCCGTTCGACATGTATGATGAGTTTCGTGCGACACGAGCGAACGGATATAACCGTATAACGGCAATGTAAAGCGATAGAGACAGAGAGAGAGAGAGAGAAACTACTCGTTTCAACGAACTCGTTCATGCACACGGCAAATGCGAAATAAATAATCGACCGCTTACAACCAATCGACGAAGGGACTACGGAGAACTCACGGAAAGAAACTCGATGTTACGAGGAATACGATTAACGCACAACGGGGAACCATGCAAATGTAACTTGTTTGTCGTAGTCGAAAGTAACGCGGACAAGACATCGACGCGACAGCACCGCGATCATTCGTTGCGCAATGGCGCAGCGCTGTTTGTTTTTTCTTAAAACACCTATCGAGGAGGTCATTCTCGAACCTGTCGCCTCGTCGTTTTTCGTATCAAGCTGAAAGAGAAACTTTCGTTTATTTCAACGTATTTATTAGGCCTACCGAAAAGTTTTTCTCTTTTGAGAATTAAAAAAACTAATAGATTTTCAATATATTAATTAATATTTACTGGACAATATAATTTCCATCGTTACTAACCACTTCTTTTCGTGTATATCGATCATACACGTAGAAATGCAGTGGTCGAAAGAGTCAATGTTGAAACTTGAGATGACATTATTTGACGGAACTTTCCGGTAGATCTAATATATTCGCGATGTTTTCCATAATGACAGCCTCGTTTTCTCGTACGCGAGTATTTGTCCTCCGCTTTCGTTATTCCCAGTCTCGTGAAAGATCGTTCGAGTTTGTTAATGCAAACGCCATGTTCCGTGCATTCGAAGGTAGTGAGGTTAATGTAGTCATTTACAAAATACGATCGTGCGACCTTTTTCTTACACAGAAATTATAAATACAAAGCGTGTCACGATCTAGGAAAAAATCGCGCCAGTTTCTAAAGTATCGATCGACATTACAAATGAAGCAAAATCGTATCACTGGAAATTTCTAGTTGAGGTTATGCGGCATTCTCGGTAGAACGCTCACCGGTATATCACGTATTTAGAGAGCGAGTTTAGAAAATGAAATATTTCATCGCGATATCGTGACATCCCGCTACATGTGCCTCTATTCGCTAAAAAAATACAGTCGCCAGAACCGAAACGTATAACAGGGCGAATGTGGCAGCGGCAAAGAGAAGCTGCAAAGGAAAGAGCGAATGGAAGAGAAACATTCTGGATGTCAAAATTTGGCAAACTATCCTCGAACGTCAGCTCTTCAGTTTACGGAACTACCGTCGAATAAATCGATGCGCAATAGGGCAATGCCGAACATTCACTAAATTTACGATCAACGTAATTATGTCGTGTCGCGTGATGATCAGTGCAATCACTAAATTCACAAAGTAAAATAGAATTTTGAGAGTGGAGCAAGTCCATGTTGTGTTCTTGCGAGATATTTAAGAGATCGCGCTTCAACCAGTTAGCTGTCAAGGACGAGTATACTCGTCCTGTGTGAACAGTAGTGATCGTTGGCTATTTAAATTACGATTTTAGTGAAAACTAAAATATGTTCGTAATCTTCAAGATGTTTGAAACATTTTGAGGCCATGACGAAATAAAAGGAACAAATAAAAAAATATGTATACCAAGCACATTATTGTGAAACGACGAGATGAGGAGATTTCCTTACCGAGATTTTACGCGGTTTTGATTACGATGTAGAAGTAAAGATATTTAAAACCATTCCTTGGTACATGTAGACGGACTGTTTTATAACGAAACGGCTAGCATGGAGGATAATTGTAGCTAAGGAGACTCTCCTAACTTGAACCCATTCGCAAACCTCGTTTGCGGGGTTCGAGTTGTAGAGATGATCCGAATTGAGTTACTGGTTACCTACCTACTAAAATATTTCCCTGCACAGTTTTGTTTGCATTTTAAAATCTGGTAAAAGATGGATTTACATAAATATCGGACTACAATATGGCGACCAACTCGAGATAATCGCAGCAATGTATCCACTTTGTATCCGTGTAAGGAGAGTATCGAGTACCTTAGACAATTTTCATCGTATGCCAAAGGCTAAGAGACGTAAACGGCTAGCTTAGCGCAATAACACTCCAAAAGAGGGACGATTTGATCGGTTGTTCTTTCTTCGTTACTTCTCCGAGTCTCTCGGGTCTCCGCATTTCTTACGCGAGGTAAGCATCTTTCCAGTGGCTCGAGGGACTTGATCACGAGGCCGTCTGTAAGGTTTCACGCAATAAAGAAAAGTACGCATTATTTAATACAATTTAGTTTCGACGGTGTCCTCTAGAGAGAAGACTCGATTTTGAGTATTTACGAGTGGCGTCATATCGAAGAAAGAGCGAAAAATAATGAAAAAAAAAAGAACAAAAAACAATGGACTCGTAAGAGAAAAGGTGATGTATATCGAGGCGTGATTTCGTCGAAAGGACGTAGAAACTCGTCCTGGGTAAATCTTTAGGATTGACGCGTACGTCATAAGCCATCAAACTCGTTGGAGATTTGCGAGATCCCCGGTACACGCTCCGAGAAGTTAAGGTTCGTAAGTTTGTTCGACGGGAGGAAAATGTTTTCAGCCAGGAACTCTTCGAAGAAAGGAAAGAGGGAAGAAAATCATTCTATATATTCGCGCGCGAGATAACTCATCCAATGGAACGAGCGAACGAACGAACGAACGAACGAACGATCGATCGATCCGTCCCGCGAGATATTCTCGACGCTGTTGGGTAAGCACCGTTATCGACGAAATAAAAGCGAAATACCACGGAGAAAGTTGCTCTTTCGCGTATTATATTTTTCCGGGCGTACGTTAACTCGATGACGCTTCGAACTCGATCAACGCGAGCCCGATCGCGCTTATAAATTCCCGTGGAGAATAAGCCGAGCGATGTCTACGAAGATTTTTATTTTCTCTCTCCTTTCGTCCATCGGCAAGATAAAAAGTTTCGCGACATCGTTCCTGATCGAGCAGCGATTTTTGCGGTCTGACTTACACAAACTTTCGCCTCGTACTCCTACGAGTCAAAATTAAGTATCGCTAAAGCGAATTTTATTTGTTTTCAAAAACTCCTCTTTGTAATCACCTCTTTGCTAAACGCTAAACTACTTTCGTACCTGTGTCGGCCATCTTGATTTCTGTCTGTCCCTCTACCAAGGAATTCTTACAACGAATGAGTTCGCTCCGTTTCGTTCTTTTGTCGTATCGTGATTTTGAAAGTCACTTTAGGACTTTAGGAATTGCGCTTAATTGTATTCATACGGAATACCTCTGTTCACTTACGAATGCAAGATTACGAAGATTAAAAAGGAAAGAAATTGGAAAGACGTGAAACTAGCGCCAAGACCAGTTGAGAAAAAGCAACTCGATCGTTCGAAACGTTTACTAGAGCCGGCCATTACGTCGGTTTAATCACTTCGTCGAATTATTTCGGTATCTTGTTCGAGCAACTTTCGAGAATGAGATCATAGGTAGGTATCGACAGTTTAAATTCTCGCTTCGATTCGCCTCGAGACGAAATTTCCATCGATCTGCGTAACTTTGCCTTGCGAACGGTTAAACTGTCGATCTCTACGAGAGATCGTCACGGAAGAAAAATCTTGATCTTGTCGTCTTAGTTACGACGTCATTTCCGATACAGTCTTCAGCATTCATTTAATAATTCTACTCGATGAAAACTTTGGAAGATTGCCACTCGACTTCCCAGGATTAATAACGCTTGCTATCCATTCGGACTCCTGAAAGGGCCGAGACACGAAGACCAAACGAGGAAAGAAAAATGGAGGCAGGCGAGAGGAGCAACGAGTCGGAGGAGCCACTTGGAAAGTAATTTGCTCGATGCTCGGGCGAACAGAAGAGATCGTGTAGGGAATCGTTGGGTTACGCTCGCGAAAGAACAAGCGAACAAAGAAAAATAGGAAAAGCGAGATAAGGGAATAGGTAAAGGTGGGATAAAGATGGTGGAACGAGAGGTGTAGGAAGGAAGACTAAAAGAGAAAGAAAGAAGAAGGGAGAAAAGGAGGAGGAAAGAGGGGTGTGTGACAGGAGAAAAGGGGAAAATGGAGAAAAGAAAGGAGAATAAGAGTATTGGAAGGGGAGAAAAATTCGAATGTAGATTCTATTCGTAGAAAAGGATGGCGGAGGAGAAGAAGAGAGAAGAGAGAAAAATTCGGTGACGGCTGGCGCGACGGGAAAAAATGCAAAATGGCTTTGTAGGGCATTCCAATAAAAGGAAAGTCTCTAAGCCCTGCGTCCTTCTCGTCGTAACACCTTCATTTCCAAAGTAAATGAGGATGTGGTCTCGTCTGAGCGTGTCGCTGTGAAAATATAAACGGTCGTGTGAGCGATAGCGAGGTAAACGAGTAATAGCGAGAAAAAGGAAGGAGAGAGCGAGAGAGGAAATACTTCTTCGATTGCTTTCCGTCCTCTTTGTTTGCGCGACGTGTTATCTCGCGTATCGGGAGGAGAAAAATCCTGAAAAGAAGGAAAAAAGCAAAAAAAGGAGGCTCCTCCTCGCGATAAGAGGTTGATCGTAGGAAATACTCCTTTTGCGACATATTGAAAACGCGCTCGATGAGCGCGATATCCACGCGAAATTAGAAAATTTCGAACCACGTTCGAAACAGGTTGTTAAACAAATCAAGCTCGTCGGTAGCAGACTAGCTAAGCTATCGCCTTAAAACAAATTTGTAAGATACAAAACAATCATAAAATCTATTTGGGCTTACCGAGTTCGACTATGGGTTACGGCTGCTTACAGTCATACATATCTCGAAGATTAAATCGCTACAAACAATCGTACTTTATCTACGAAAGATAGTTTGTATGTAAAAAAAAGTTTTGTATGTATCCATATACAAAACAGTTACATACGCCCCTTGGTATGTTAGAAATCATGAAATTCGCAAAGACTTGAACATAACTTGAACAGTTGTCGAAGAAACAACTAAAACTACCAAGGAAATAAAAATCATCCCAATAGTACAGCCATAGGACTATACTCATCTGATCAACCTGAAAAACTACTGAGAAAACTTTTATCTATCAAACCTTCACAATATTCACACACCACGTTTAACGCAACTACTCACTGATTATCCTTGACGACATTTCTCCAATGGGAAGATTGTTCGCGAGTTACTATCGACAGTTCACTAAAACAATTTACCGAATGTCCACGATTGGACAAACTTTAGAGACTCGAGGGTGAAAAAAATAAATAATGTCAAGAAGAAAAGTCAAATCTTGGTTTAGTCGGGTCACAGAAATTACACGAAATGAACGTATATTTATGATTTAGCAATTCAAGATGATAATATCTTCGAGCTATTAATTTTGAAAACTAATTGTTAGATCGAAGCGAAATTTAACGTCTTTGTATTTTCAAAGGTCATAAAGCGTGTATCATTTTGTATCCAATTAAGATAACGAAATACCTAGAATATTATAATTGATATTAATTATCCATGGAAGTGTAACGTAATTCACTTCGCTACGCGATAACGGCGTAACAGCGTCAACAGAATGCCACCGTGCCAATGAAGCTTCGAATCTAGAATAATAACGGAATATAAATGCAAATGAAAATTATGAAAATGAGATATTAACCGAGCTCCACAGATACAAAATTGCCGAAAGGGTTAAAAGTTATCTTCTGTCTAATGTAGAAACCATTTTAGCTGCTCGAAAGGCTCTTACAGACACTCAACGAGCACACTTACCCACCTTTCCCAATTTTATTCGAAATACCAGTTTTCTCGTTACGGAATCCCGTACGCGAGTTAGAATAGCTTTCTTGGAAAAACATGCTAATCGATAAATTCCTAAAGTGTCTTGGAAAGTGTGGATAAAAATTCGAAAAATTCGAAAATATATCATGACACGTGATTACACTCGTAGTCTTCATTAATTCATACATTTAGATTTTACCAGTCGCGAAATGCACTTACGATGGTTTGCGAATGTAAATAAAAGAAGGATTTTTTTACGACGATTCCATGTAATAGTATCGCGTCCGCTCGATCAAAGTGGTTTTATCTCACATTAAGTATGCAATCGTACAAAACGATCGAAGACGAGGAGCTCGGTCGAGTGTTCCACAAATATCCGACGTGTTTGCCGACATCCCACGGTAAAATTTGATTACTCACCTCGCTTACACTCGTTACGCTTTCCCTATGCGCTTCTGCTTTCTTTAAGATCGAATTTACGTTATGTTTTGCACCGAGATTTGTTAGATATTTTCCATCGAAATAGTGGATGATTGGATTGGTTTTCGTAAAAACTGGCCTCCGTCGCGTTTATTTAATTTGTAGAATTTATAAAATTTGTCATGTTCTTGCGATATAGAAAACAAAAAGCACATCCGATGTAATTGGAATCCTTCAATAATTAAAATAATTTAACACTTCCACGTACACGTCAAGCGATAAAAAACCGATATCTTCTTAAAGGTGAAGTATGAGAGTTTCTGATCCGCTATCAATAAGCTTTCGAAAAATATCTCTGCTGATTTTGTTATTTATTTCGATTATGGCATTTTTAAAATTTTAAAGCGTTTCCGTATTGCGGATTTTCTGCGTAAACGTTCCTCGCAATTATCTCCCAGATACTTTCCATAGAATTTTGGTCGGGTGAACTTGCTGGCCATTTAATAATGTTAATATCGTTTGCTTCGAACTTGCGCGTATAGCCGCTATATCTTGTTAAAATGATCATTTAATATACTATTTATCACTATTTATAAGAATTTATAGTACTATTTTCTTGTAGAAAGAGTAACAAGTTATTTTCTAAGATATTAATATACTCGTCACTGTGCATTTTTATGGAAATTCTAATTATAACGTGCTATCACAGTAAAAATTCCTTCAAACTATAAGACCCTCAATCCACAGGTAATGCTATTGTTATGCACCGCAGTGAATATATTGTATGAAGTATAATTGACAGATATAAACTACGAAAAGGTTTGCGAAATAACTGAAGAAGTGGATAACTATAAAAAATTAATCTGACCAAAGTGATGAATCAAAATTAGTTTAACGTATTAAAAATAATTTAAACATCGATTTATGTGTTCATATTGTACGTAGTTTTTTATTTACGTACGTAGTTTTCACGTATGTAGTTTAAGCATATCATGTTTGGATAGCTCGTGAAATATATTTTGAGTGAAACGAATGAGAAAATTACAGTTTTCAGATAATTCCGCTACTAAGCAAGTGGAATTCTAAAATAAAGTGAAATTCACAGACGAGAGCGAATTTAACATTTTTAGGTCTGATGGACAATGTACAGTTTAAAGAGTAAAATGAAATACTAACACGAGAAAATCTACGACCTACAGTTAAATACGGTAAAGGTGCAGTGATTGTTTAAGTTGCATGAGTGCAGCTGGTGTTGGTTTACTATATTTCATTGATGAAGTAACAAACCGTAAACAAAAAGTAAATGAAGTATTGACATTTTAAAAAATAATTTAGATATTTTTTTTTAGTGTAGAAAAAAAATATTAAGGATTATTTTGTTTTTGTATGAGATTATAACCCGAAGCACACTATCTATAACGCCGGAATGTAAATATTATATTATGCATTATCCTGGCATATTTAAACCCCCATATCGAACATTTCAACACTTGCGAGATCACTTCAAATACCAAATAATAAAGTCTTACCGAGGATATTTTGGTAGATAAGAGTGACGACACCAATTTTTTTTCATGCGTTTAGTGTTAAAATTTATATACGTATATTGTGCTTCTATTGGTGTGTAACTTGATAGAACGATGCCTCGGAAAACAGAAGGTGATTTGTGTAGGGTAGCGGCAGCGATGACGATATAGTTAGTTCGATACGAGATTCGATTGAGAGTAACAATATAACAGCTTAGTTATTCGGTGTTGTTGTTGTTGTTAATTTCATATTATTTATAATATAATAAACAGACTAACAATCGAGATCACTGTGTGTTGAAACGTTCAACAAGCTTCGCTATGCGACGAAGGGCAATCAGTAATTGCATAACGATGCAGCACTTCTCCCATTATTGTGGGATTGGGAGGATGTGGAGTGGGGTTTTACACACACACACACACACACACA
>JAITYT010000545.1:320495-337127 GCA_025433975.1 Liostenogaster flavolineata
ACATTCCGTACTTCAGTGTCAACTACTCAATGATAGTTCACACCGTTCACAGCGATTACGTTTTGTCGCAAGCGCTCCGTAGCGAAAAGGTCAACCTAGTTATCTCGGTAACAAACCAAACTAGCCGTATATTCTCCACAAAGGACACGATCGGCATTGGACTGCGCGAATCGATGCTACCGCGAACGGATCGTCCAGAATAAGAAAAATTTCCCTGGAAGATGATCTCGTATCCACGCAAGACTTCGGGTCGCGATATTAGCCGCGAAAGCGAGAATCCTCGAAGAACGAGAGAGACGACCTCTGTCGGGCGGTATTGGCTCGTCGCGCGAGAACGCAGCGGTCCCATATTCGCGGGTTGGCAAACGTGCAACATTTGGACGACTTAGGAAGTGGTAGTGGCCACGAAAAGACGCCGGTACGGGCACAAAGTTACAAACTATAATAAATCCCACCTAATGTAGGTTAACGCCACCGTGGAAGAATTATCTGCCAAATTTACGAGGAGGTTGTTGCCAAAACCGCCGTCGTAAAGAAAGAAGAAGCCACCCCGAGAGGAAGAACCGGCAGCGGGCCACGATAATGGTCTCGACGCGTCGTGGATCGTTGTACCGCGACCGAAGAACTTCATTATGGAAAGAGGAGGATTCTCTCGTCGCTGAGTGGCGCGTACCTTCTTCGAAAGGCGAACCGGACGATACCAAGAGCGTCGTTCGTCGAGTCTACGTAAATGAATGATCGAGTGGTATATCGCGGGAAATGATGAACTTCTAGGGCCCGAATTTCGCCCTATGCCAATTACGTTACTTCCAATGGAATTTCCTCGCGTCGACGTCCGAGGTTCCGAGGGAAACGTCGACTAACATCATCGACTACGCCACCAAGAACGATAACGTGGAACGAGCGCGAGGGAAGAAACGGAGAGGAGACGACGAGCAACAAAGGGCCAGTAACTACATCGGAGCCGTAATTAGCGGAAAGCCGGACGTATCCGAATGGACGCGCGAAACCGCGAATTGGATGCGACCGGTTCCTTTCGACGCGTCGACGTTTCGCCACGGGACTATCGTTCGGACGTTTTGCGTTCGCGGAGGGTAACGCAGATGGGGGACGCGGACAGGGATGCGGTCGCTCGCCGGTGGCGCTCGTTGTGCATAAATTACGAAGAGCTTGTACGCGCCGGTAATAAATCATGCCGCGGCCTCGTCTGACAGAAACGTCGGCTCGCGCCCGGCCTTCGCATCGTTTCGAATTTGCTCGATAAATCGCCATGCCAAACGTCGCGATACACAACGGCGTTCGAGCCGCGTCGAACCAAACAAGGAGTCGAGCCGGGTCAGCTGCGAGCAAAATTAGCCGGGACTATCGTCAGGATCGAAAATTCGTATACGTACGAGCCGGTTACCGTTTCTTACTACGCCATCGAAAGTCGATAGTCTCGTCGTTAACCGGGAGCTCGTTCTTGGAAGATCGTCGATCTTCGTGAGCGTCGTGCGAGCGTTCGTCGCGGTACCAGCGTGCTACCTAATGAAAATCCTCCGAAAAATTGACTTCCACCGGCAAGTCGGGTTCCTCGACGTAAAACTCGAGCTACGTGGAATCCCTCTCGCAAGCACCGCTCTTCCAGCTCGCGTCCCTCCTCACCAAACGCCCAAGGAAGACACGAGAGGAATTCAATCTGGTCGATGTGACTAATGAACGAATAAAATGTTCCTACCGATCGCGTTCCATTCTCCTTCCTCCCTCGACGTCGTCTTCGTCCACGTCGACCCTCCAACTCCATCCCCACCGGTCGCCTCTCCATAAGGAGTAAGGTTAAACCCATAGTACGTACGGGTAGCTAGGGGTTTGCCGTCTTCGCCAGTTATTTCGATTCGTTGAATACGTAAGCTCGGATGATGCGCGTTTAATTATACGAAGGGCGATCGATATTCCGATTACGCCGCAAAGATACGTCCGTGGAACGAGATTTGATCGATCGATAATGTAACGCACTTACGAATCGTTTCGTAAGAAGAGATCGCGCAGAAACGAAGAGCAACGCCGCTGTCTTTGAAACTGAGTTTCTATTTGCGAGGATCGAACAAGTTCGGTAAATCGAAACAATAAGTAATTAGGAAGGACTTGATGTGCGATGGATTTAAATAGATGCAAATAAGTAAGTCGAAGAGGTAAGTTCGATGTTGGCGTTTTTCTTTTTACGTTGGTTATTACTCACGCCTGTGCCATTCCGTGATGATAATAATAGCGTGCCCGTGATAAAAGGCGTAGCTCTTTCTCTTTCGAAAGAATGAAACTTTCCTCGCGATCGTCGCCCTGCCATTCTTTGAATATTTTAGGAAAGGGAAAAGTTTCTCGGCAAATTAACGCTTCTAAAATTTATATAAATATTTTAATAGCGTAACGCGTAAACCTCCTTTAATTTATGACTTTCCTTGCATTGACCTTTCATGATTTCAAATCAACTTACCCCTGCGACGATTCAACGAGTATTTTAAATCGTCGACTTTCGACGACTAATCGAACCGTGATATTTACGATTTAATCGCGATTAATAATGTTATACATTGAACTCGATTCTACGAGCAATTAACGTGTTTATATAAAATTTACTTACGGCTCATGACAACTCGTACGGCTTTTTCGAAGAAATTATAATTGAATCAGCGTGCTTCTGGATAATTATTTATCGTATTCCATATGGGCGTTATGACGATAATCGCAAGCTGAAAATATTAATTTTTTGCGCTCCGTTGTACCCTCTGAGGAGACATCGTAATACTTAGCATATCACTCGGATATCCCCTCTTTGGGAACATTAGAGTTTATCAGTGATTATTAGAATCGACTTATCTCAGCGCAACTTTTTGAGAAATGTATGTTTTCCTGAAGGTTTTTTGTTGAAATGGCACGAGAAATCAAATCAAAATATTGTACAATTACTAAGAGATATACAGTTGAGAGGTGATTTTCGGGAACCGATAACTCGTCCGTCCACATCTTTGGTGAACAATATACTAGGTATTCCCAGTGTGGGAGAAATAAAACGGGACTGTGTTGTTTGTTCTGACAGAAATACAACAGATGGAAGACGTCAAGCGACTTATTGTGAAACGTGTACTAATCAGCCTGCAATGGATATCGGGGAATGCTTCAAAATTTATCATACTGTACAAAATTATAAGGAATAAAATGTTCATTTTTGTTTGAAAATATATGTTCCTCGGTATCTAAAATTCATATAAATCAAATATCATTACAATTCCTAATTTGATTCCAACGCTATATTATCATACATTATATGAGGATGCGTATGAAGTGCACGTTTTTGCGACAAAATGACGCCGAGCAGTTGATAGGTAACGTTCGGAATGACTCGTAATGCAAATAGTTAAAGACGAACGTAAGTGTCGAGTAAGGATAATAAAATATAAAAGGAATCTTTATGTTCGAACGAATATTCCGATTACATCGGAACCGAAACAATACCGTAAATTTAATTATTCTTCGAACGTCTAGTAAGTATGATTCTCGCAATAACGAAGAAGAAGGAATCGCTTTCGATAATGCAACAAAACACGATGCAAAATGCGTGAGTGAAATATCAAGTACGTAACAAAAGTGTCTTTTCCGTAAAAATATCGCTATATTATTTGATAATAGCAAAGCAAATAGTATATTTCTGGATAAGCGCGTTTCAGCATGGAATTAACTTGGACTGCAGTCTATAGAATGTACAACGGGTAATCGGGCGTAGCGTTTCAAGGCAGGATTTCGACAAGGATAGAGACAGCTTGGCAGGAAGTTCGTTGGCGCGTTTCTTTTGAAAAGTTCGTCATCCGATTATAAAACTTTCTGGGATATTCGCGCGGAAGAAAACTCTCAAGCTTCTTCTGAAAGCAATAAAAAGACATACATAAATGCTCAAAGGTATTTACATGATGCTGCTAATAATAAAATCTAGAAACTTTCGATGTCTATTGAGAGATTCTCTACCATCACCGTTGAAAAGCGGCCGCCTTTTCATCAAATTTCGACGAATAAAGTTTGAAAACTCGTACCGTACTCTGTTGACGATATAAGACGAAATGCACGTTACAAAACAATTATTCCAACGAAATTAGGGGTGTCTTTAAAATTTGTCCCATTGTGCACATTTTGTAAATTGTTTAGAGAATTGTTAATGGTAATACGTATACATTTCTTCCACTGGAGAAATGTCGTCAGGGCTTACCAATAAGCAGTTGCGCTATTTAAAATCTGTGAATGTTGTAAAGATTTTACAGGCCAGAGTAGAAAATCGGTCGCATGTTTTCTTTATAGTCTTCTATGTTGATCGAATTACTACAGTTTAAAGAAGCGTACATAACAAAAATGTGACGAAAAATGCGATGATAAACGTACGTTTTTATCCACGGAAGGTGATCAATAAGTTATCGTTCTGCATGTCAATTTTCTTTTGCTTGAAACAAGATAAATTATCGTCTGGGTTTCACACGGTAAATCGAAATTTTCGATACCAAAGTTCCATAGTCGATTGACTTTGTTCGTCCGTACTTGCATTGGTAGACGACATACATATACGAATATAATTTCCCTGCCAGATCTAATATTATTCTATGTAATATAAATTATTAGTTCCAAATCCATCGTATGAACCAAAGAGTAAATGCGATGGATTAATTCTCTTTCGACAATTGGGTATTTCAATGTTAAACCTCAAACGCGTTACTTTCTTTTATTCGAACATATTAGTTAATATTTACAACATTTACCAATAACGTATTCGATTGGACTTCGTCCATATGCGGAAGATAATCGATTTAATGACCGACAACGAACGTTGATTCGTGTTAATAAATTTATAGTGTAACACAATACGCGTACAAAAGAATATTTCCTACAAGCAATGATAACTCTTAATAATAAACAACACCCTCGTAAACCTCGAGTGATCGACATTCTATACGCATAATTCTTTGCGTAAGTACGCAGCTGCACGATCGCGTCGCGTACTTACCTACGTGGCGAATCGAATACCTGTACACTCTTGCTGCATCGATCGCAAATTTTACCATTGCACAAAAATACCATACAGAAAAAAAAACGAACGATCCGCTCTTCCTTCTAATTATAAATAATATAATACTCACATATTCATGATTTTCAACGGTAACGATTAAAATCGATTCTGCCTCCTTTCTCGTTTCGTCTCATTCGGAATTTCAGCGCTATCGATATGGAGATAATAATACGAGGTTCCTTACGCAGTCGCGTTGTCCTTTCTCTGTGATTTACAGCTTCGGTTCAGCCACAACTTTCAAGTGGAAAATATTGTGCTTGGTCGCCGTTACTCGGTGGCGGTGTTTCGCTTTCGTTCCTCCATGTCGATTAGGCGCTTCATTGCGAATAGCATTGGCACTACGAGCGAAGAACGACTTCAAGGGTAGTTAGCGAAGTTTCTACCTTGGTCCGGGAAGTGGCGCTGCGTACAATCACGACCATAGCAATTTTCGCTTTAATGTTCTCCCGTTCGTCCGTCTCTTCTCACTTCCTCGATTTTCGGCGATCGCAGAGCTACTACGCAATTTTTCTCGCTGCTCTTTCTCGCTTATTTTTCCTTGATTCGAGTACACGATTCAGCTGATCCCTCATATTTTTCTAACTGCTAGAAATTCGAAGGACTGACAGTACTTGGTTCTCAACGTTAAAAAGGGCAAGAAACCGATTTTCCATTCTAAAGCGATGAAAAATATGGCTGTGCTCCAGTGCGAAAAGATATTTTGATAAGCAAATCAACATCTCGGTGTAATGTCGACAGCAAGTATTATTGCGATATAAATTGTGAAATAATATGTTTCGAGGAATATTTCGCGACGAAGCAACGACGTAATCTACGGCACCCAATTAAGACGAGTCCCACATTCTGAACATATCCATTCCTTTTCCTTCGTCGCATGACTCTTCCGTCACTCGCGGTTACATCGTCAGCGTTCGTTCGCTCGGTTAGACATCGCGTTACCCAAAGTAACACTCGCGTGAAAATTGGCGTAAAGACGCGATAATGTCCTCGTCTTTCGCGAGAGTCGCTAACTCGCGTCATTTCCCGTATGCGCGATTACACGCATACTCGTTCGGTACATCGTTAGCAGTGCTTGCTACCATGCTAATCGTTTCAGCACTCTGACTTTTAACCGTTCGCTGATTATTTCAACGACTTTTCCCTCTCACGTCCTTTGTTTGGCGAAAATCATGCTGTATCTCGAAAATCCCCGAAATTCGTTTCGCTGGATATAAAAATCCCTTAACATGTTTTATTCGTTGACGATTAAGATTCTGCTTCTTATTGAAGTTGTTGGTCATTAAAATTGATGATTACGATTATAATAAAAAAAGGACTCGCAAAGGTTTTCAACTGTTTCGAACGCCTATCTTTTGTTTTTTTCCAACATTTTCCATTATACATAAATTTCGATCCTCACGCGTATTTGACAGTAATATTCACTCGGAGTTTCGTATCAAGCGTTATTTTGGTAAAGTTCGCAACGATACTTCTAATATCATTGCGATGCGCATGACACGCGACTGACATTAAGATGTCCAAGCAAAGAAAGGAGCACGCGTAAAATATTGTATACGTCATATTTTAATCCGTCAAATGACTTTTTTACAATGATTTTTCTTTTTCTCTACCTGCCTGACTATTTCGTGAGTTTGGTCCGCTAGGATTCCACGAAATTTATCCAGAGGCTCAGCGATGAACCGACATGTATTATATGAGGATCGTCGTTGTTTTGACTGTGGTGCCGGCGGGTATTCGGTATCTGCAGCTGACTCGGCACAAAAAGGTACTCTAAATAATTCACATTTAATTACTGCCCTCTGTGTTTTCACGTCGCGTAATACAGCAGAACTCGTTTCTACGCCTTCTTTCTTTTGTCGTCTATACGCTCGACCCCTTCGTGATCCACGATGAAATCATGCAACGAATCCAGCGAGGATTGCACGGTACAAACGCAAACGGGAATATCGAGCTTACGACAAATCTAACCAGTGAAAAAGAAGCTACTTTATTTTTGTATACGATTTACGATTTGTGCAAGAGGGAAATTTTGCATCGAATCACAAGACGACATAAGCTATGACTCGTACATGGACGATGTTAAACTGCTAAAACTATTTTCAACGGCTTCGTCATTGCTATGACATCTCGTGCACGAAATACGTTACAATTAGAAGTACAACTTTTCTTCCGCCATTTTTCGATAGATGGCTGCATCTGTAAGTGCAGGTAGAAATAGGATGTCAAAAATTTATTGGGAGGATGTAGAAGTGGGGTTTCACACACACAGGTAATCGTTAATTAATGTATTTAGTTACAATTTCTCGTAATGCAACGCTCTACAGTTCTTATTATAGCACAACAACAACAACAACAATGACGACACAACCGCGACACTCTACAACTCTCTCTCACATGTTTACTATTTTTTTTTTCTCTCTCTCTCTCTCTCTACTACGATCTTTCCTACAGCGACTCTTTCTCTGAACTGTCCTTATGCCCTTTTCCCCAACCTACCGGTTGCATCGTCCCGGCCATACAGCCAATAGTGCCCCCACCCAAGGATTGGCACTAATGCCTAGTCGTATCTAGCTATCCCGAATGTCCTATCCTACATTACATTAATAAATTTATGTTTGCATTATAAATTTATTCTCGATCGAAGATGTCAGTTTTTGAGCCAAATTCTGGTCATTTGCGGGAGGTTTTGATTTTCTGCTTCCATATGAATAAAACTGCGGCTGAAACTCATCGAATGCTTTCAAGTACTTACGGTGAGGCTGCACTTAGCGAAGCAACGTGACATAAGTGGTTTCAACGCTTCAAGAGCGGTGATTTTGGCGTGGAGGAACGGCATGGCGGTGGAAGAGGGACAATTTTCGAAGATTCAGAATTGGAGGTATTACTTAATGAAGACTCGTGCCAAACGTAAGAAGAATTGGCAGAATCGTTAGGAATGGCTCAACAAGCCATTTCGAAACACCTCAAAGCCATTTTAATGATTCAGAAGCAAGGAAATTGGGTTCCGAACGAGTTGAAGCCGAGAGATGTTGAACGGCGTTTCTTTGCTTATGAACAGCTGCTTCAAAGACAGAATCGAAAGGAGTTTCTACATCCCATTGTGACCGGCGACGAAAAATGGGTGCACTATGATAATTCCAAGCGCAGAAAAATCATGGGGATGTCCGGACATGCCGCCACGTGAACCGAGTAAAACCATCACAGGGAATCGGTATCGAACGCAATTGATGCGTTCCGTTGGTTTGAGCCGAGCATTGAAGGAGAAAGGACCACTGTACCAGAAGGAAACGACCATAGTTACAAGAGGACAAAGTCTAGCATGACAATGCTCGGCCACATGCCGCAAGACTAGTCAAGACGTACTTGAAAACACTGAAATGGGAGATCTTACGCTACCCGCTGTACTCCCCAGATGTTGCTCCTTCCGACTACCATTTGTTTCGATCGATGGTACACGACCTGGCTAATCAGTATTTCCGCTCTTGTAAAGACGCATCGTTTTTTCGAGATGGTATCCGAAAATTGCTAGAAATATGAGAGAAAGTAGTGGCCAGCGACGGACAGTACTTTCATTCGTAAATATGTAGTCACTTTTTAACGATAGAGGCTGAAATTTTGGGGGAAAAAAACAGCTGAAGCAAAGTTGTACACCTAATATTAGATTCGAGAAGAATAACGATTTCAGTGCAATTACGAGGTCGTAATAACTAGGATGGTTATTTCGCACTAGAAATTTCGTTTCGTTCCTCGTATCGATTTAGTTGTAATCGTCTGAAACAGAATTTATCTCGAAATGACTTTAGCTTCCCACCTTATTCATAATTGAATGCACCGATGCGCAACGTTACCGCTTTAAATCATTATGCGGACATTTTATGGACTTCCTAATATGTCGTTAAAACCGGATAATGTTAATGACGCGGCTTCGTGTTAATCCGTAATCTGATTCAACGCGAGTTTAACGGGATATTACAATCACTTCGAAGGATCACGCCAGTTTCCCAGGCGAATAACCTGCATGCGTCGCAGTCTAACTTCTCACCATTCCGGAAGTTTAAGTATTCTATACAGAGTAGACAATATGCGTGGAGGCTCGAGAGACGTTCTCTAGACTAAGTTTAAATGCCTTCAAGGTGTTAGTTTTGACCTAGTTCCACAACAAGACGAGATATTGCTTTCATCCCTATGGAGATCATCAACGTTCGATACCGTTATTCAACTGGCAAGGACAAAGATGCGTGTCACCGCGAACGTTTGCACCGTCAATTTCACGAATATCGAATAATGTTTGCCCTGTCTCAACAACTTTTCTATATGGAATCGTTCTTTCTATGATACGCTTTCTCAAAAAGTCAAGATTAATTTAAAAATTAATTTACTCTGCCGAACGTAAGTGCAAGACGTTCGTATCGCAAATCGCAACGCGATTAGCATCGTATCCACGTTTTATTCGCGATGTACCTTGTAACGGCCGAACGATGCTAAGTATGCGGGCCGCGTTCGTACGATTAGCAAGCTCAAAATTACTCGATCTCTACGTACGCTATTAAAATTCTTTAACCGTTCTGTCGTTCATTCTCTCGAACGATATCGCGTTCGCGACCAAAACCGCTACCATTCGACGACCTTTTCCCGATATAATGCTCCAGCATGTACGATGAACGCGACGAAATTGGAATACGGAAGTTTACATTTAACGAAACAGCGCGATTTCGTTTCGTACTACCTAATCAAGTAACATCCTAAATACGAAAAACCTTAGTACAATACCGAGCTCAACCTCGTTACGTCCTCGCTCGTCCACTTGCTTTCTTCACATAGTGCCTTTACTTTCAACACGACTCGTTATGCCTTTCCAATTGGTCTAAATAGATCTTGTATAATTATTTGTTCGTCGATCCGTATCGTCAAGACAATTATAATCTAGATGTTAACTCGTTCCGTCGACGACGAAGCGGTTATAGGAGCTTCTTCCGAAAAGTACCAACCCAGTAATGAAGAAGGAAAAGACAATAACGAAGGGGCAGCAGAGGAAATGGAAAGGTGAACGCACCAAGTGATTTCGTCGTTATCCGAGTGGACTTCTTTCTGGCGCAAGTGTTTTCCGGGCACAGATGCTCCAGGAAACATCTGTGCCGTACAGGCAAGGAGTTCACGCCTGGCTGTAATCACTGCGGTAGTAGTTCTGACGACTCTTTTCGTCTGATGTCAGCTATCATGCGCCACCACCTCTGCTGTAGATGTGGGGAGGAAGACAAGAGAGGGTGGCTGGGATCGGACTAAGCAATTCCTCGAGAGTGAGGTTTTATCGCGAATTGAGAAAAAGCAACTTTCTTCTTTTCGTTCTATCCGAAAGTAGTATTTTCAAAAAAGGTAACCTGTGAACATACCATCGGATAGGAACGACGAGTTCACGATTTCGTTTGCGTTGTTAAAGTCAAGACAGAGCCTTCGAGAAGCTCCTGTCCCCAAAGCGCCCTTGGGCATCGAGGCAGCTTGGCAGCTAATCCCCGTGAAACAACGTGCTATCGTACGTTTCGCGAAGGTATTGGCGCATACCGAGTGAAAAGAGGATAGCTTTTACCTGGTCGAACCCGGCACAAACGCGTCGATGAAAAAAAGAAGCATATTCGTCGAAGCTAAACGCGCAGAGCGAAAAGGATATCCGAATTCCTATCGCGTTCGTTGGGCTCGCGTTGGCGAAAGGACGAATGCACGAACGCACCGTAACTTTCTTGGCCAGAAACGACGCAGAGGAAATTTATTCAGGATCATTGTTGGGCGAAATTTCTCGGAGCGGGTAAGGACAACGCGGCCAAGGATCATTATATTTCTCTCGACGGTTAAAGCTGAGCGCAAGAAGGCGTCGGCCGAGATTGCGCTGCATTATCGTTCGCGAAAAAGGGACGGTGAAGTAGGCAAATAACGGGCGCAAGAAGAGCGGAAGAGAGGTGGAAGCTTTTAATGCACCTCTAAAGATCCACGGCCACGGACTACAAGAAGACTAATCGGCTGAGAATAGCCTTATGATGCTCCAGCAAGTAACACCTGGGTAACTGGGCTATGTTTACCAAGTTTTTTACTTCGTTGAGGAAAGGATTACCAGGATCACGACGATGGGTAACAACCTTAAAGGTTCGCGCCATCACAGCTGGGATACTGCGAGACGCGAGGTGCTCGTTTTATTCTCTACCGCGCACATCTTTCTTGTCAAAATCGCTAATCGTCGCAAGATGCGATTAACGCCTAACGAGATACAAAAAACTGGTTTTTATTTGACACGTTTCGCTTATCAGAGCGGCACGATAAATTAATCGATTTCCCTATGAACGTCGTTCATTTCGAACCGAAGAGTTGCACTTCGCGATACTCGTTCAGGATATTTCTTAATAAGATCAAGTAAAATATCCGTACGGTACTATGAATTAACCATTTGAATCCCCTGAGCCAGAACATTTCAACGGCGTTGGTAGTGCCTGACAACGGGCCTGACAGTGCACTCACAATGCGTCAAAATAGCGCGCTCGATTTTTCTGACATACGTACATCGTTTTTTTAAATGTAAATAATACAATATAATATAATCAATCTCGTTATCGCTATTGCCCTGAATGATATTTTTCGAAGCGCAATCGTTCTTTTCACAATCGATTAATTTTTTTCGATTTTTTCAATGACTCCTGGGACTCAAACGGTTAATTTCGATTGCATTCGATTTATATGTTTACGATGCAGCCACGCCACGTTGAATTAACTGAAATTGATTTTTCATAATATCGCGAATCACTCGCGACTTTTGGCCGAACCTCGTCGTGACCCTGATTGTAAGTCACGAAGCATCGAATACGTCGAACGAAGCGTTTAGCTTCTTTTCCTCACACAAAGAAGTTTTTTTTATCGTAGATTGCTCGTAACCTTTTTCAAATTACACCAACGACAAAGATTCCGAACACGATCGAAGCAATTGTCTTCTCTGTTCCGGACGCGGTACTTCTGTTTTTATTCGTCCGCAGTACCGTAAGGTTTTCTAACCGTTGGTGCAGGAGCTCCTTCGTCGCTCTGTTTTAAAAATCGGCTTATAATTAATTCGGTTCGATAATTCACGGTGCTCGGAAAACTCGTTCTTCGCTGGATGTGCAACGAAACAAATAACGAGCGAGCATGAAAATTGGCTGTAATTAAGGGGGAGATGGCGGCGAGTTGATATGTTTACGCAAAGGTCGGCCTTTAAATTCGACTCGTTTAAGAGGACCCTTTGCCGAGTGGGCGCTGTTTAAACGATAACTCGATTAAAAGAGCCAAACTGAACCGAACAACGGCATTTAATTAACAAAAGTGCTCACCGAGAGTTTTACCGGCATTCTCCCTCTCTCGCCTGGTAGCTCCACTTACTCGCTCTCTTTCCCCCCTACTCCTTCCACCAGACAGTAGCGTGGAAGAGGGAGACGCTCTCTTCGAAATCCACCAACCTTTCTTCCCCGTTCTCTTCCCATTCTCTTGCCCTCTGCTTCTCTTTTCTTCGTCCTTTTCTTACTACTTTCGCTCAATCTTTTTTTCGTTTTTTCCGCCAACTGTCGGAAAATAATTGCGAGAATGTAGTACCACCGAGGTTTCGTCTCCTTTTATTCTTTCTTTCCCTTTCGTTTCGTAGCCCCCCCCCCCTCCTCGTCTCTTCCTCCCACTTTTCTTTATACTCGTTTCCCTTCCATTTCTCTTCAACCTAACCGACCGTCCCGTGATCCCTCAAGGTTCGCTACTGTTTTAGCCTCGACAATGAACGCGTTAATTCGTCGAAATTAATACATCTTCCTCTTCGCGACGATCGATATAATTTCGCTGATAATGTTCTCTTTTTTTTAATCTCGGCTAAAATTAATACCAACTCCGCGTTGTCCGTCGACTATAATTCCACCCAAGGCAAGGTCGACGTGTTTCTATCTGCAAAAAATTCTTGAAAAAGATATCGATCGACTGAATAATGTTTAACTCTCAGAAATCCCTTTCGAAAGATCTTGCTCGACGTTTTCTCGAGTAATGTCCATTCGTAATAACATCGACCTATTCGTACTCGATCAATTCGAATCAATTTAGATTATCAATGTGTCTAGGCTTTCGCTAGCAAGCGCGAAAGTTTAAAATAATCGATTTCCACGTCTCTCTCTCTCTCTCTTTCTCTCGAGGTCTCCCATTGTCCTGCGACCATTCGTTTCTTCTGGAGGGAGAAGATCGAGAACCATGTCGTAGAATTGCTTTAAATCTCTTTGACGCTCGGCCAGGAAGAAACGTCGCGAAGCGAGCCAACCTCGATGAGAGCAAAACAAGAATGAAACTAAGAAACGCGCTCGCACTTCGATTTGTTTGTCCCCTGCATCGACATACCCTCCTTTCTCTCACTCTCCATCCAGACTCTACCTCTTACCTTCTTTACCATTTTCCCGATGCGCTCGATTCCCTCCGATCTTTTCTCTATGCCATTTCAAGCGGAATCCGGTCGACAGACAAACAGACAGGCAGACAGACCGACCGACCGACCGACCGACTTAAGAATCCTACTTAAATTCTCCCTCTTTTCTCCATCTCGCACACGCGTAGGCGATCTCGCCTATACCTTCTTCTCCCGTCCAATATCGTTCCACCGTTCAAACTAATGGGCACACAACCGTCGTAAATGCGTCAATTGGAGATTGCTCTAGTAGGAATTTATGCGGCGGTATGGCACGGAGTAGACAATGGCCTGGGAATGCAACGGAAACCTGGTTCGGCATAATATCTACGAGCATGTGGTTTGCTTCGTTCTAGATATAATCCGTTCGCGATCTGTTCGGAGGCAATGTGTTGACTTACTTCCGATTACGCGCTACGAGGATCAATCGATTATGCTACGTTATCGAGTGGCGACAAAGCAACCTCCTTCGTGACGAATAAACGCTCAAAGCAATGCGAGTCGAAATCCTCCGGGGACTCGCGACATCTGTGATTGATCGGACCAAATTTTTCCAATACCCACGAAATGTTCATTCGTTACCATTAATGTTAGCTCGAGCGTATTCGTGTAATAATCCAGCTAAAATAAAGCCTATATTTTTTCTTCGCGGTTGTACACGATCCATCGAAGATAACGAAGCCGCACTAGCGTATGCAATATATTTCGAAACGTAAAATGTTATGGAATGTAATTTTAAATGTTCGTTATCACTCGTTTCAACGCTAGATAACGATAGAGTGCAGTTTGGCATCAACGCGAAAATGAAAATTCAAAAATGGCAAGCTTGTTAGGCGATCGATGAGAGTGAGAATCGTTAAACGCGTTTATATCGAGATACGAGTACGATTTCGTTCCAACTGGAGCATTACAAGATCCCGCAACCGCTTAAATACTTGAGAGATATTCCGAACGCGCACTCGCCGTAGAATTACTTCGCACGTTGTAACCGTCCTACCGCGAAACGAATTTTACTTACCCACCATCGCAAATATTCGCCCAACATCCAGGCACGATGCAACTGACAGCAAAGAAGATGCTTCCTGCAAGATTCTCGAATACAGCACACGTACCTCGTGGTCGTGGCACATCGTGATTTCGCAATCTTCCGACCATGCCACCTTCACCACCACCGCTTCCTCCTCGTTGTCCTCCTCCTCCTCCTTCTTTTTCTTCTTCTCTCCCTATCCCTACTTCATCTACTTTTTCTTCTTCTTTTTCCTTTTTATGCGCGAACCAATAATCAACCGTATTTATCGCGATGAAACGCGTAAACAACATAAACGAGTTTCCGAAAAGATTAAGCCCAAAAAGGACGATAAGCAGCGTATTTCAAAATTGTTCCAAAGACATAGTACTTTCATCACCTCACGACTTACAACTGTAAAATGAACATAAACCAAGTGAGTATAAGTATTTTTATCGGGGTCGAAGTTCTTTTATTTCGTCTTTGTGTTCTTTTCCTTCGAGTTTTCTGAATGGATTCACTTGTTAGCTAAAATAGAAGCAATCTATCATATATCAAGGCAAAATATACCCGTCTAACAATAACCAGTTCTCATTCTGTTTAATTTGAGTCCTTTAATGATCCCTTCAAGAATTTTCCAATATTTAAGCATATTCTTCTCGTTTAACCGTTTGAATCCCATGGGTCTTGTTTTCCTATCGAAAATTGCCGAACGACGCGATAGTGCTTGTTTGATTCTGTGCCTAAATATGCCAAGGAGCGCGATTGCTTTCGAGACCGTAACAATAAAGACACGCATCGACAAAATCCGAGCGTGCAGTCAGCTCGACCGTACTAACCGAGTTGCTGGCACTTTTAGGCACTGAACATTAGAAGCGCGATCGCGCCGCGTAGGACTTCAACAATTAGAAAGGAACACTGGCGAGGCGCAGCATACGCCTCGCGATATCAACTTGTAAAACAGCAACGTAAGGGTTAGAATTCGCGTTCTTATACAATGGCCAGGTAGAGCCGTCACGCATTTTCTCGCCTTGAGATAGTATGGGTATAAAAAAACTGGATTCCGTACGTCTCAGCAGAGTCATTTCATCTTTGTTAGGTCCGGGATGAGCCTTTAGAATTAACTTTCGACATCGAAAGGACTAAACACATCTAGTGGCCAACTGCGTGAAAGTCGAACTGGTCACTTTCGCGTTCGGTCGTTAGATTCTCGATGGGTCCGGATTAGATTCGGAACGAAAGCCAACACTTACGGCGTTGCTTTTCTCGCTGTACCGACGAAAATTGCATTCCAAGGAGACTTTCGCGATAGGAAAGTCATTTCCCACTCAAAAGTTTTCACCTATGGAAATCGTTCCCTAGGGTATAAAACATACGTTAGATGATTTTCGTCGTGCGATCATTCGGACAAGTTCACTCTAATAGTCTATATATCGTTAAGTTATAGACTGTAAGATACTTAGACTCGCTTGTAAACGCTCAGTCGTCAGGATGTTCATCGGGACACGTCGTTCGTGGCACTCTATCTACAAGTGCACTTAGGCGCTCACCCGCATTGTATCAACGGATGCATTGCCGGGATTGAGTAATCGTGACGCGCTGATCATACAAATCAGACGTTAATGTTAGACAGTTCAGTCCGAGTCCGCGAGATATCACCATAACGATTAATTGTAAATGCGCAATTACAGTATTATTGTGTTAAAATCGTGTTATCCTTCGAGCAACCCAATCCGAGCTATTTCACGCGAGGTTAGTGCGTGTTTGCTCTAGATTGGCGAAGGTGGCGAATTGATCGTTGGACATCAGAATCCGATTCCCCTCTCGACGAGTAGCCGGCACCGAGAGAAGACTCCACCTGCACGGCGCTATAAGCACAATATGGCACGATTTAACCCTTTATTATAGATATATAACCATATAATATATAATTACTATTTATATCGGAAACTAAATCAGAATTTTATGACAAATTTGTCCTGTTTATTGGCCATGCATTGAGTAAATCTACGCCTTGCTTTCGTTAGAAACAATTGAGCCGTTTATTTTGAAAGTGACCTAAATCCATTTTCCAAAAAAATCAAGTTAACTATTTTATTA
>JAITYT010000545.1:355940-366543 GCA_025433975.1 Liostenogaster flavolineata
AAGATCAGCATGTAAGATGTGCACGAAGATTGTGATATTAGCTTATACATCACCTCTTGCTTTAACATGTCTCGTGTTGCGTAGGGTATAAGTTGAATTTTTCATTCAATCGTTTGGAATTCTCATTGTAAAACGAAGATTTTTTAAAAAATTTACTGTAAAACCAAATATTGACATCATAATATTATGTATATCATGATTATCATATTGTATTGCGTTATCGTATCATGGTGCGCGAAAAAATGAGTGTCGCTTTTGTTCAAATTGTACATATGAAGTAACGGTTAGTCATTTTTCTACACGTCATTGAGGCAACAATCACTGCTTTATTAAAGGAGGTGTTTATTTAGTTTAGTATATTTCTGAAATAAAATCAAACGGAGGGTATATAGTATATATATATTGTTATTTGAAATTCACATATTTTACCTCTAAAAATTCTTTCCAAATTTTCCCTCGTTCCTTTTTCAGATTATTATCAACAAATAATTATATAAATTATATAAGTTGTACTCCTTATAACCAGACACGAAAATCAAACGCCATAAGATTACACGAATAAATTTTTCTAAAGATTTTTCAACAGACACTTCAAGCGGGATTCTACAGGAATTTGTCTTTCTACAGGCCCCAATATGAGTTTATCCAATAGTGAAGACAAAAAAAGATGAATTCAGTATTAATAATAATAATGCAATGATATAATAGACTGGTTTGATCCTACTTAATCGTAAGATACTTTGTATCGTAAACAATAGTATATATATTAAAAATATTCGAAATAAAATGCTTTATTTTAAATTAATGTAGCCGTCATTAAAATTATTATGTTTGTAGAAGCATACAACTCGCCTGATAAAATAAATGCAAATAAGTGTTTGTCAACCTAATTCCTTAAGGATCAAATTTATTGCTTTGTTGTTTAATACATCTTAAATTCTACGCTCTTTTCTTAATAATTATATGTTTGCACTAAGTAAGGCATACATTAAAAGCAAAACTATTAATTGTAATAGAGTGAGGCGTATACACCCTGCAAAACCTGAACGGAAAGTAATCAAAATTGGTCAGCCACGGAACGCGTTAAGGTGTAACGTACGATGTTACATTATTAGTCTACTCACGCGCTATCACTAGATGTTCAGCAACGACAAGAGACGACGAGCGTAACCAGATATTCGGGTTGTAGCCCAAGTGTATCATCACTTCGAAACTGTGTCGTAGATAGGCATCTTCAACTAAACGCTGCTTCCTTGCACTTTAGTTTCGACCACTGGCACTGTGAAAGTTCACTACGATTCACTTTTCATTGCGCGAAACGCGCAAACCGCACGAAGAAATTACCCGTAACATTCCGCGAAAGTGTTCGGCTGCACGATCTACGACGAACTAACGAATCCGTTCTTTCAATAAGTCACCTAGGCCGATTAAACAAACAATAAAAAAAAACAGTCTTGTAGTTCTGCGAATTGATATTGTTGTCATCGCCATAATACCTAGATCGGCCGAGATTCCAAGAATTGTTTATGTTATTTGTCACTATTCCAAAAAAAAAAAACACGAATCTAACAGTATATGAGAATTTAACGGATTTCAATGTATATTACGCACATATATACACTTACAGTATATGCGCTTATACTTCTACACGTATATATGGTCAAAACACATTAGAGTGATAAAACACGGTAAGATTTTTTACGATCTGTGCAAAGTATAAAATTCTATTGTAAAAATTATGTTTGGGGGAGCTGTCCTTTGATAAAAGATTTGATAATTCATGAAATAGAGCATTTACGCAAACGAAAGGAAAAACGAAAAATGTTCATTACATAAAGAAGATAAAGCAATTTTTAGACGTAATTCTCATTTTGTCTTCTTTACAATATTACTTGTACAAATGGAAAGTACATTTTTTTATCTTCGTAGAGGTACGATTATTTCAAATTTATAATCGGGTATTCCTCCTCCTTTAATTGGCGAATATTCGACATCGAGTTTCTAATTTGGTGTGTAGTTTCCAATGACGAATCTATTTTCCGCGATCGTGCGTTGACTCTGTATTTCGTCGCCGTTATATTAATTAACGTTCTGTGTTTTGTATTTTATAATCGATAAGTATCGCTTATGTAAATGATACGTTATGATACTGATGAGAAGCATTTGGTTCTGTGTTTGACGATACGTTCGTGCCAATAAATATAGGATAATTGGACGAGGAAATGGCACAGCGCATATAAATTCGGTGCTTACGCTTTGAAGCTAACGGTGTCGCGTATTACCGCATTTCACGCATAATCGTGTGTACCTACAGTTAAATAAATCTTATAACAAGCAAAACGAGATGGTATCGTTTATTTCCAAAGATAATTTTAACAACAATAATTTTTGTTGTTAATAATTCTTTCACATCTTGTAAATGGTTCCATCGACTTTAGAGCAACGAACTCCCAAAGTGAAATCGAAACCTTATTTTTTCCAGATCTGGAAATTCATTTATTACATACTTGTTATTAACGTATCTTTTCCCATCTTGTATTCAATTCATCTTATCAAAAAGTATCCGTTCATCGACTTCAGAACTCTCATCGTCTATACTACTTACTATATTTTGTTTATTGACTTCATATTTTTTGAATGCTTTAATACTTTTAGGATAAATATTTACCACGGAATAATACACAAAATATGAAATACAAAATTTACGTTTAAGTATCGTAGATTTACTTTTTCTTTCTTTAAATTCGCCCTTGCAACTTGAAATGCAAAAGAAACATTTTTGCGTACAGAGTATGTATATTTTAAGGAAACTAGTGAAGTCACGTGGCGATGCGACAATTTTGTAGGTAGGAAATTGTATAAAAAAGTTTGGAAACGATCAATTTGACCGATAGTGATAGATTTTGGATTAAAATCGTTCGTCCGAGAATGAAGCCGAACGGATTGTTTCCAAGCTTTCGTGTTTCTTTGAAGTCAGCTTGTACTCAGCTTTACGATACCGATTACCGAAGGAGATTTTGTCATTTCTTGGCAAATAATATACATTTTACCTTGAGATTATACCTTTAGTTTCGTTAGAAAAATACGCGATTGGCATAATTTGATAAAAAATTATGCATATTTATGCGCACATCCAATTTAAATATTTATCGAATAGAATAAATTATTAGATTTATTGGGTCTCGGTCAAGATGAAAAGAAAGACAACGCAACGGCAATTGTTGGCAATGCAACGATCCCATACATGGTATTTGTAGTAGCGGAGATGATGCATGCGCGTAACTCCTACGGGCTTTTCGTAAACACAAGAGAGCCATATTGTAGACACTTCGTATTACGACGACGCGTTTCGTTTACAGAACAGCGTTTCCACTTTATCTTCGGAGGAGCACATTTACCGAAATATTTCTTTGCGATCACTAGAGTCGATCGAGAAATATTTCGAACGACTCTTTCATATTCTGCGATTTACAATAATCACAGGAGAATTCATCGTAATCATGCTTAAAGCGCATCTCTTTCTTTTTCGCATCGACAGTTTCGTGTGATACACGCCAACCACTCGTCTTATTTGAATTCGATAGGTTCATCTAGTTGAGAATCGTTCCTACGAGATTGCTCCTGCCAAACATCGTGAGACACATCGTACCTGCCAATTTACGTCGTTATAGAACTGTAATACTCATCGGAGACACACCGATGGTTTACATTCACCAAGTTGCCACGGTACGAACCAATTGAGTTAGTGTTACGCCTTGAAATGACGAAACGTTCATCTGTAGCAACATTCTGTTACGCGAGAGAATAATTTATATCGCATCGCGGTGAATTTCGTGATATTGAAAATTCTCGTCATTTTATCGTAATTTGTTCGCATCGATGCAGTTAACTATGCTATCTTTATTATCAGTCTCGGTTTTTTTTTCACCAAGTCGTCTATCTATTATTTCGAATAATGATAAATTAAATCGAATTGTTGTCTTCCGACTCCTCGATGGAGACACTTTAAACGATTCTCAGTCGACTGCGATTAATCGCGACCTATCACGATGGGATTTTCTATCGACGTTAGGCATTACGCTAAGATTCCGCCTTACGGAATAAGCATTCTTAATTCGATCGACTGGAAGCGTCTAACTTTAAACTTTCAATCGAAAACGGTGAAATACTGAGATAAATATCAACGATCCGATGGAAACGTTGCTTTTTCGCAAACAACTTTAACAAATTCCTTTCGATTACGGTAAAAGTGAGATAAATATAAATGGAAAGCTTTAGAATGGGTCATCGAGTATATATTTTTGATGGCCATAAATAGATATACAAAAATAAAAACCAGTGACATGTTGCGTGGCTCAAAAGCGTTAGCTGTCCTTTTTCGGCGACTCAAGCGGCGTAGTGATCTTGCGCTTCTTGTAGGGCAAGTAGTACCCCGTGCTGTATCTAACACGATCGATGTAAATTTCAGTCTCGGTATGCGGCTCCACGACAGTCTTGAATACGTGCCTGCCGTCCTTAACGTACTCACAATAAGGAATGACGCAAACTTTTTCCCAACCGAAATTCTCCGCGATCATAGAGCTGAATCTGTAACGCGTAAACGCGACATTCGATTAATCGATCGTTCGTCATCCACGTCACTTTACTTTCAAGATAAGACGAACGAAGGAGATAGCGACGAAACGCTTTTCACGAGGAAACTCGTGGAAAGATCGGTACACGGCACGGCTTAGAGAAAATACGGTTATTTGACGGTAGGTAGGGAATTTGCGTACTTGTTGGTGCAGTCGATACGAAACAATCGATACGCACAGTCTCTCGCGAGACACCAGCTCTCCTGAACGAGCTTCGTGGCCACGCCGAGATCCCGATACTCGGGATGCACGGAGAGATAGGTACACTCGAATATCTTGAGTACTTCGTAAAGGTCATACAGACAGGGTATTTTGGCGACGTGAGCGAAGAACTCGACGACGTCGCGCACTGGCCCAGCCTCGCAATGTTTCGCGTACTCGATCATATGATCGGCTTCCCAAGAGCAGGAGCCGGCGTTCACGGCCACTCCGATCAGACGGTTGTCCTTGTTCGCCGCGATTATCGTCATACCATCGCTCAATTGATCGCACATCATGCTGGTCAAGGAGGGTGGTACTCGTCCGTTCTCGCAAACACCGATGCCTACCATTGCTGGATCGTACTTGAAGTACGTCTCCTCCATGAATTTGGCGATGCAATCGTAGTCCCTCGGCATAGCTAGACGAGTCGTGTAGAAAGACGCTTCCTATGGGAAGAGCGACGAGAAAAAGAACGTTTCGCTTTTAATTTTCTTCCCCCCCCCCCTTTTCCTGCCTTCTCTCGTACAAGGGAGAAACCTCGCAAAAGACGAAGCAAGTAGCAAGAGACAAGACGGATACGTTCGATCGACGATGGACAATTAATCGTGCCGTCCATTTTGAGGGTTTAACTTGGAAGAAAGCCCGTCTGGATTTTCTTATCCTTCGGTCCATGCGATCGTCCTAGTATCAAGTTTCGGAGAAATTCACGACGTGACCTATTCGTTTTGTCATTTCGAAAGGAGATTAGGTTCTGTATTTCCGATTGATCTCGAGAACGCGATTCGAATGATCGAAAGGTATTCTAACGTATTATAGGTTAATCTTCGTAATAGTTTCCAAGGAATCTTTCGAAGTGATTTTAAATTTATTGCGAATTCTAACAGTGACATAGAACTTACCGGACGCACGGATTCTGCCTTTCCTTTCGTCACGTTTAATCGAGAAGCTTGATTTTGAATCGCATTGATACACGAGAGAAGCCGAACAGGTTTGACCATAAATTCACTGAACAGCTTCGTTAACGTCAACGACATATTTACGTATAGTCTGCGTATCGGCGAATAATGGAATAGTTTCGTCGATCGCTAGATACATGCGTGAATATAAATCAAATTCTTCGATATTATTTCGATTATTTTGGAGCGACATCGACGCTTTTGTAGAATTCGCTTGTTTCTTGCTCTTTCAATCTAAAAATATGTTCATTTCTGTCGAGATAAAGAACACGTTCATACAAAATCGACTTCAATCGGTCGAGTAAAACTAACTATAATTTCATCAAAAATTCCATCCATTGGATAGGTTACGGAATGACAATAAATAATACAACGGGGTACGGTCGTGTAATATGTATATTTTCATTTTGGTAAAATTTATCGAATAACGTATAATTTTACCGCTATAATGTACGTTTCATCCCGATCTTATCGATATACGCAAGTACCTGTTTGATTTTCATCAAAATTCGATGTTTTCCAATGAATTTGCCGCTAGCAGCGTCAAGCGTCCAATGAAAGAACGCATTAAGTATTCCAAACGTACATCATGCACGACACGCGCAACCGTTCCCTCGTTTTATATCGACGAAAGGAATTTTATCGACGCGGGTGCCCCGAAGACAATAAAATTCCGTACAAAGAAGCGATCGAAATCGTTCGTCGTCGTACGACCGCCTGATTCTTGGATGAACGAATAAAAAGACGGAAGACAGCGAGAAACGAGACAAAACGTTCGCGCTCGAAGGAAAAAAGATTAAGGTAAGACAAATTATGTTTCTTTCGTCGTTGGAACGCTCGCTGCACCGAAATCGAAAATCAAGAATCGTTGCTCTCATCGATAAACTAAATCGCATAAATAAGATTTAACCGCGTTAGACTTCGTTTCGAATGGAGTATGTCACGAAGGAGATTACAAAGAACCCTCGATTCCTTGCAATCGGAATCGTTGAATTCGCTGAAGGATGAAAATGGAAAAAACGACCGGAACCGTTTTGTTTCCGTCGAGCCTCAACTTTGAATCTTAAAGATATGGTACGAAGGCGACGTGGCGAAGCAGGGTAAGGCAGAGCACGGCATCTGCAAACGTAGACGATAACTCAGGCACGGCTCTATTCATTCATAGCCGTTGTGCGAAGTGATATGGGAGGCAGCATGCAGACCGGGCGGCTGATTTATGTATTCGAGTCGCGTTGCAGCACCTACGCGACCGATGGTGTACACGAAAGCGTGCGCCAACGTCGAACGCGGCTCGTGATACGTGCGCTCGCGAAGGAGTCGCTACCGGGAATAGAAGCAGGAGCAGGAGCCGGAGGAGGGAAGGAACGCCGCTCTATCCGTCGCGGCTTATTGTTGATGAATGCACGGAAGCCGAGCTCACCGAAGCACGAAGGGGATGGCGCCTCGAAGCTCCAATCACCGCCGCCCTTCCTAATCGGACACGCACTCCTTTACAACCGATATACGAATACGTAATACGACGCGTGTTAACTGCGTTTGAAAAAAATTCTCTTATCTTCAGCTTCCTTACCTATGAGGAAGGATCGCGATGTATCGAACCCCATACTTTCTGCCTCCCGGCTTTTCGAACGATTCGACGACAGGTTCGTTAAGGAACTCGACCGACGTAACCTATAAATTCCATTTCGACGAAGACAAACATATTTGCGAAAGGAATTAATCGCTGCTAGAGGCGAACTCCTTCGAGTCTTCAAGGGATCCGTCCATGCTTTTCACCGCGACTCGAGCCTCGGCCTTTCTGCCAGAACGCACCTTCTCCGGCTGCTTTCCGTCTTCCAAAGCGCTCCTTCTAGCGCCACCCTTCGCGAACGAACCTTCCAAGAGAGCGTGTTTCTCCCCGTATCGACCGTGCTTCTTGAAACGGCCACTTTCGTGCTCCTTGTCGTAGAAATCGGCGTTCTTCTTGTACTCGTCCTTGTGGTAAACGTTACGATATCCCACGATATCGTGGCCCTTGTCGCGACTACCCTCCACTTCGTAGCTCTCGTTCTCCTCCGAAGCTTTGCCGCTCCCGGTGCGTGTATTCGTCTTCCGTTCTCTACTCTCGTCGCTCGTCGCTACTTTCGACTCTTCGTTCGGTCGCGCACGAGGCTTCGATTCGCTCGCCATCGCTCGAGAGTCCAGCTGGGAGAGCTCCATGTGATCGACACCGGGTGACTTCACACCCGTGTAATGAGCCGGCAGCATCTCCGCGTCTGGATCCAACGGCGCCGTGAAAAACTCGTTGCTAGACTCCGAATTCGATCGGTAGGTTCTCCCTATGGAAGGGTACCTTTCATCGGCCTCTTGCTTCGACGGATGCGCCCACGTCATGCACCAGTACGCGCACCAGACCGCCACGCCAACCAGAACCTTCATACTCGTTTCGTCGCTCCTTCTTGGCTCGCGATTAATCCGTCTTTATACGTCGCACGTAAACGAGTCGCTACAGCGAGAACCGTTAAGACGCTCGAATCGTGAAAAAGCCACTGTAATCGACGTGGCACGCTCCCGGCTCTTTTATATCCTGCGGTCAAGCGGCGGAACGACCGCGCAACCATCGCTGCCTCTCGCCCAGAATTATGGAATGCATCTGGAAGGAAGGTTACTCCGGGATTTCTCGCGACCGCCGTCGTCCTTCGTCCAACGACCCAAAATCCACGCTCGTCCTTCGATGCGCCGAAAGAACGCGCCATTGGCAAATTGCGATGGCGAAATCCGCGAGTAATATCCATCCGGCCGATTCCTTGGGCCGTTTTACGTTCCACGTGACTTTGTCTCCGTCGATCGGTTGCGATACGGGCGCGTAGACGCGTCACGGACTTTCGAGAACCTAGAGCGGCGGAGAGGTTGCGCAAAGCAGGGTCGATTTTCGGTAACGTCACGCCAGGGTAATTACGGTGTCAATAGTCAATATCGCGCACTTGAATCGATATCGCGCTGACCGTGGAAGGAAAAGTGGAATGAAAAAAGGGGAAAAAGAAGGAAGTTAGGGCGAGGGAACGGCCGCTTTGATCGAACGACGACGTATATAAGGACCGCGAGGACGTGGCAAAACGCGGAGATCGCAAGCAACGAGCAACGCCCACTTATCATAGCCTGTCTCGTTGAGATCATTGCGACACGATGACGATTTACGCCGTGACGACGTGCGCGCTTTTCGTAGCGCTCGTCGCTTCCACGAGAATCGTCTCGAAAAACGAGCATCTCGAAGCGTTACCCGTAGAGTACCCATCGGATCCGCGAGAGCTTCGACTTCCGGTCTCGTTCGTGCGATACACCGATCACCAAAGCGGTCCGATGCCCTACGTATTCGAAAGCGTCGCACCTGTTGCGCGGATCGTCTCCGACCTACCAAACGACGTCCTCGGTGTCGAAACGACGTCCCTCCACGGCTCCGTGCCTCTCGTAACCGCGTCGCTCCAGGATAACGCGTCGCCACCCCTCGTCGGACCGCCGCCGCTGCCGCCTTACTACGCCAATCTCCTATCGAACGTCCGTTACGAGACCACGAGCTCGCCTCCTGCCATTATCGCGCCTCGACCTTTGCCGCCCTATTATCCCGTCGATCGATCCGACGGAACGATTCCAGTCGAAAGCAAACGCTCTCCGGACGACGACGACGACGACGACGACGACGATCGTCACCACCACCGCGAGGACGAGGAGGAAGACGAGGAGGACGAAGACGAAGAGGGAGACGATGAAAGCGACCGCGAAGAGCCTATCGAACCAACTGGTTACGATGATTTCAATGATCAAGGTAAAATCACGAGATTCGAGACGAAAGTTCCTCTTATAGGCAATGATAAACCGAAAGCGGACAAGGGTAGCGCTCACCTGGTCGAAGGGCATTCTGTTTACGAGGAAAAGGATGGCAAGGATTATAAAAATCATCGCGAGAGAAGCGAAGGAGAGAATCAGGATTACGAGGAGAAGGGGCAGAGGGGTACGTTATTTGTTCTCTTTTAAAAATCGTCATTCGTACGTGCGCGTTACGTACGTCGTTCTGCTTTCTAGGTCATTACGATGAGAAGGAGGATCGAAAAGGAGGGCACCTCGATGCGAACGTTAGTGACGGTAAGCGCGAGGAAACGGAAAAGCACGAGAAGGGGAACGCTTACGGGGAGAATTCGTACCATAGGAGGGGAGAGAAGACGAATGGCTATCGCAAAGTTTACAATAAGGACGAATATAAAAAGAGTAGCGATTTTTACGACTTTAGCCACAAGGACGGAAATTTTGAGAAACACGGTGCTTTCGAGGAGCATCGCGGAAAGGTGGAAGGTGATTATAAGAAGGGCGGTGATGGAGCATCCGAGTTGGAACGCCGGAACAGCGCAACGAAGGACTATTACGACAAGGGGCAAGAGAATCGTCACGACGACGCTCGCAAAGCCGAAGAGGGAGGTGAATCTTACCACGAGAATTACGCGGGTTACGGGGAGGAAGGTGCCGTTAAAACGAAGAAGAAATACGATTACGGTTCGGAGCGTGATCGTCCCTGATGAATTACCGTTTCGATTGCCAATTCGATTCTTCCTCTGACTTTGATTCGTCCGTTATCGTTACAAAATATTGCACTCATGAGCGACTGGTAGAATAAACTTTTATTATACTTTTAACCGTTTCTTTTATCGCGGGATATTTTACCCTGCCATGTTATCGATCGTTCCAAACTTTCATTCACTCGATTCGTGACTCTTTCTTGTCCAAAAAGCACCATCCATAAATAGCGTGGGAAAGCCTCGTCCAAAATATATATATATATAT
>JAITYT010000545.1:433080-443305 GCA_025433975.1 Liostenogaster flavolineata
AAATCGTAGCGTTACGATCCGAATCTTCATCGTTGGCCCAATAACGAGTTCGCTTTTATCAACATCGGTACCGAACTCGCACGTAACGAAAGAAAATATGATAAACGATACAATTACGATAAATTAGACTGCGTAACGCGTTGACGATGGACCGTGGCGAAAACGTTAAATCCGATCGGCGAAGCGTATATCGTCCGATCGGTAGGACGCGACAATCTCCGAATCGATGCGCAGGAAGGCATAAATTCCGTCGTATCGTCGAATGAATAATTACACCTCGTAATATACTTGACTTAAACGTCAAATGCAACTACGTTAACACGGCTCGAGGGCATATCGAATGTAACATGTCTATTGCCTATTATACGTCTCTCCTCTATCCTCCCTCTTCGACTGTTTTACTCGTCGATGAATTACACTCGTCTCTGGTTAAATACGTGCGCGTGACCTATACTATCGCGTACAGAAGCGTCGAGGCACCCTCGAAAGCGAGTGATTATCAACACGACGACGGAAAGGCAAAGCACCTTTGGCGCTGTAAAATACGGTTCGTGATTCGCTTCGAAGAGGGTAGAACGCGCGGTACTCGCGCGTAATAACATTCTTAAAACGTCGTGCATCAACGTGTAACGACACGTAGGAGAGAACGATCGGCTGAAAGGAAGGAGGGAGGGGGGGGGGAAGGGAAGGACGATAAAAGGACGATCGAAGGAGGAAAAGCTTGCGTTTCGACGCTCATAGAGGAACACCCTTATGGCGGGTACCCGGGGTAACGGAAGAAGGAACGAAAACTGATATCGTCGAATGGTGAACAGCAAGTTCTGCTCGTTTCTTTAGGTATCTACGCGTAACCGTGGAGGTCGCGAAATGGTGCGACGCGCACGTGACGTCGCGCCGATCCAACCCTCCGAAAAAGCATCCCCCGTCGTCACGAGTCGAGCTACGAACTAGCCTGCTGCATCCCACCTCCTATCGGCGTTGCTCCGCCCCGAACCACCACTCTCGGTGCACCCCAATAGCCGCACGACGCGCTTATACTCGCCTATTGGGTTGCACCGGGCAACAGGCAGAAACGTCCTCGGTACTGGCATCGCTAGCGTCATCGCTAACGGCATCGCTAACGGAATCGGTAGCGATATCGCTAACGGTATTCTTTTCGCCTTGCTCGACTCTCGCGGCGGTCGGTCCATCTCCTCCTCTGGCCCGAGGGCTCGAGCGCGCGGGGCTGCATGAGTCGGGGTTGGCCCTTTAGAGATGGACGTCTCTCCTCCTCTTCTCTCCGCTCTCACCTTCCTCCCTTGTACCGTTCCACGCGCCATCCATCTCTCCGGCCGTGATATCGCGCGACCGACAGCCCTGGATCTACCTCCAAATCACTGCCCATCCATCCAACGTTTCTTCGCCGATATTTTTCAATCCCTTCCCACCAGCCATCTTTTTCCCTCGTTCCTTCGCTCTTCCGTTATTCGACTTTCGCCCTCGTTTTCGTCGATCCGCCCGTAATTCCGCCTCTTTTCGTTCATCCTCCTTTCGTTTGGCTTCTTCGAAATGAAATACTCGTCATCGTGCGTGCGATCACGGCCGCGTCTACGAATAATCGTATCGAGAACGCGATCTCTCGTTCCATCGATCTTCATCGTTCGGAATCGAAATGGCGCGACGGAGCAGCTTGTATTTGAATTACCTTTCCATCGCGATCGTTCCTTTGCACGGTGTTCCTTCGTTTGACGGAGAGACGAGAGATTACGAATTTAATCTAATGCGAAAACCTTCGCAATTTACAGTGGCAGTTTTAAAAGTTCACCGGTAGGTATTCATACGTCGTGCGTTAACGCGTCGCGTTGCTTCTACTATACGTTTACTAATGGAAAATAAGGTAAGATTCGTAATCGGAATTCGACGAAACTATTTGCCACATTCAAGTGCAAACGTTTCGTTTTAATTGACTTTAAAATAAACAAATTTCCGTCTTCCGAAAAGATAAACTTCCACGCGAAACACTGATCGATGTTACAATTCTAATTCGCTTTCAGAAGTTAACATAAGTTCGCATACCGAGATTACTCGCGTCTTAGTCGCGCTGAAAGAACGTAAAACTACCGACCGCGAGAATATAAAAATAACATTTGCGACGCTCTCCTCGTTCTTCCTTGGTTCGTGTTTTCATTTTCGTTTCCATCGTAAACGTATCCAATACATTAGTAAAGAGAGACGAGAGACGCCTTTCGGTGTAACCGATGTTCGCTTCGATGCAAACGCTGCCAAGGCATTAATCTGAATATTGCCGAGGAATGCTCGCGAGCTTTGAACCACCGTGTTATATTCACGACATACCGATCGCAGCACCGAGTACGCAGTCATCTTGAGATTATACGCGACAGCTTTGCCCTACCTCTTCGATTCACCGTCCGACAAACGCTCCACGTATCGTCGATGAAAGTGCACGAGAAATAACGAGTTACCTTCGAGCGAAATATTGAAAACACACGCTAAAATATTGAAATATTTTATTATATAATCTATTTGTATTCTCTCTCGATATCTCGAATACGAACGTTATTCGTGAATGCATCCAAAAATTATACGAAATAAAAAATATATTTTACTTAAAATTCATGATTAAATTACAAAGCATTTACCTTTCATCAAAGGTAAATTTGAAAAGTAGAACAAGTAGAAAAGTTGAAAAGATCACATCAATAATCTTTCGGATAATTATTTAAAAGGTCTTGTTCTTACCCATTCTCGAGTTTTGCTTAAATTCCCTTTACGGAGAATATACGGATGATCTACCATACCACTGTACAGTTCGAACAATTTGTCTTTCCGGACGATTGGATACCAATGAGCTATTTTTATATCCTTGCATAAAATAGCGTAGAAATGTCAGATCAAGCAGATGAAGATCGAATGGAGAGGCATTAAATCTTTTATTAGAAGAAAAAAAGCATTTCGCGGAACGATCATTGAATTTAAAACGCTTTTAATGCTGCGTTCGTTCTGCCTATTCGCGTTCATATTTTGCATTTTTTAAACGCATCGGGACCTCCGTCTACAACAAGAAATACGAGTATTCGGAAAAAACCTGTACCGTTCGCCACTCTTCTTCTCTCTATCATCATAGATAACGAGCTCCGAGCTATAGAGAAGCCAACACGGCGAAAAGTGATTACCCAAAAACCATACTCCGAAATGGTGCTAACTACACGAGCAAACTCAACAACGTTTCATTTTATCAGTGCGCTTTTAAAACGATTGCGTACGCATCGTTTAAGGAAGGTTATTTATTATAAGCCTACCTCTCATATCGAACTTCTTTTACCAATTATATCGACCTTTTATCGATATCGATCTTGGATCGATGCTCGTGCTAAAATTACATTTCGTTCTGCCAATGGAACGATCTACTTAGCGTGCAATTCCATCGCGAACGATCGAAATTATGGATTACGTTACACGGTATTTGGATATACAGTTCATAGATAATGGTATCGATTTGATTAAATTCTTACCGAGGTAACACGCGATCAAAATCGACGCATTGTAAAATGTCGAGAAATACGTCGGTTCTTCTACCAAAGTCCCACTTACCGATTTATAATATTCCGTATCGAAACGAGATCTCGCGCGGAACGACTCGAATAAGAAATTATCAAATCTTCGAAGATTTCGATAGATTCGAGTTCGTCAAAATCCGTCAGACTGAAACTCGTGACTTCGAGATCTTTGTTCCGTACGGACGGCACTCTCCATACGAAGGAAAGAGCTGAAATCTTAAAAGACGTCTCGGCGGATAGTGCGGCGGAAAAGCAGCAGTCCCCTTCATCTGCTCTTTCTCGTACTCGTGCTAGTACTCGTACTACTACTCGTCTTTCAGCAGCTCTTCCTCTTCTTCGTCGTCCTCGTTCCCTTTCGTCGACCCTGCTTTCAGCGTGATTCACCGTAAAGAGGACACATCGACTTTAAACCTCAAGCAAGCAGACAACCTACGGACCCTGCTACGAGTCTCCTTTCATTAGTTGGAGTAGAGAACCAGCCAACCAACCAACCTACCTACCAACTAACCATCCATCCAACCACCGCAACGACCGATCCTCTACCACCACCTTACCTACCGTCGTCGTCGTCGCTACCACCGTCGCCGCCGTTGCCGCCGCCACCACCAACAACACCACCACCACCATCATCACCAACGAGAACGGGCTTCCATGATCCACTCTCGTTTCTGGCGCCCGGCTCCTGATCTTGCGTGCGGTTGACTCGTTTTCAATGAATACAATGCCGAGGCAGATCATATTGAATATGAAAACGGGAAATCAACGAGTGCTCCAACCCTCCTCCCATTTCGACCTACCTCCTTCCATCCGTGCTCTCGGTACCGACCCCAGACGAGATTTCCACGGGCTCGACTCTTTGTCGAATCGAATCGCGGAGACGCGAAGAGGGAGACGACATGGAGGAGGAGGAGGAGGAGGAGGAGGAAGAGAAGGGATGAGAGAATGATCGCGAGAAAAGAAAGAGGAGGGGGGAGAGAGAGAAAGAGCGAGTAAATTGGATTAGGAGAAGGAGAGAACGAAAGAAAGGAAAAATTATATCTCCCCCAGCCATCGAATACGATCAAAACGTAACCAGCAATGTCCAACAATATCGGTTTAATCGGTATACATTGGATTAGCGTAAAGAACCGTTAAGGTTCACCGACCGATTGGAAATTTCTCCAGATACGCAAGCCTCGTCGTTTTCGATGTTCCGTTTTTCCTCCTACCTACGGAGAAATCGATCCGAGAAATTTCTTACGATAGTCTGTATTTCCCTGTGACTCGAACAACGCCATGCCCGTTGTTACATCTTGAACGTGATTCGGTAACGAAAGAACGGAAAAGGAAAAAAAAAACAGTTCGAATTTTAAAGAAGATAAAATGCACGTCGATACTCGAGTAATACGTACGCACATTGAAACGTTTAGAGGAAATTTTTGATCGATAAACCAAAGACGTATCGAATATCGTAAATTCTTTGACAATCCTTTTTAACGTACGTTCGAAAATACGAACGAAATCACTCACCTTTGCTTTCGCGCATCGGAAAACGGACAAGTAGATAAAAAAGACTCGACGAGTGTAATCGACCCGTTCGATTAAACGCTTTAAGGGATGTCGATGATGAGCAACGAGTCGGAATTATACGATTCGAGGCGTTGGAAACACGTTGGTGGCACGACGATAAATCCGAAGCACCGCTCTTAAAAAAGAATCGAGTGTCGCGCAAAGTACCGATCCTGTTTACGTATTTACAAGGTATTTACAAGGTAAGCCTCGAAAGGTGGACAATTTTTGTTCACAGGAGATTAGTATGGGGGAACTAAAATCAAGAGAATGAGTAAACCATTAACGACTTATTCGGATTACGTTTTCCTTGGTAGCCGCGTGGTTCTTCGCCCTTTCCTCTTTCGTCCTTACCATATTTCGTTTTGACAGGACCGGCAGCAAATACACTTCGTTAGGCGATCCACTCGCCGTTGTTTTCGAGCGCGGACAAACTATACACTTTACCCTCGAAACAACTAGTGCCTTTAACCCACTTACGACCCCATTCTATCACAGAGGCGTATTCACGGCCAAAGTCGAGCAAACTTGATTTTCTCCCGTTACCGAGAGTCCGTCGTTACTCATTGCAACGATGTTCGAATGAATTCTTTGTTCCACGAAATGCTTCAATTTTTGCCTGCTTCTCGTCTCGCAAGGGACTCGGACAAGTCGCTCTCCGTTGTCCATTAATCCGCCTTCCGTGCAGAGAAAAGAGAAAGGTAGAGAGAAAGAAACGTCAACTTGGGCTCTCGCGTCTCGACGTACGCACGTACGAAACTTACGCCAAAGCATCGTCCTTCACTCCGAAGACTCGAGAGACACTTTCGAAAGTGTCGGTTTCGCTATGTCGAACCCGGCTAATTAGCTTCGTAGATGCTTCCATGTTTTTCGCACGTTTCCTCTTGGAAGATCGCTAGACGGAAGAAAGACGAAGGGTGAAGACGTAGGAAAAAGAATAAAACAATGAGCATGGTGCGCCGAAGGAGAAGGGGACTCACGAGAGGTCGGAAAGGTTTCCGCTACTGTTGGCGCTCGTTGCCTCTACCGCTGCCGGTTCTTCTTCTGCTTCTCGTAGTAGCTGCTCTTGAGCCCTCGGTGAGAGGAATCTGCCGGCAGTCGCGCACAAAGCTTATTATGCCGGCTCTCTCTCCAGCAGAGGAGCACCAACTCGTGCTCGCTCTGCCATGGTACAAGTTAAGTCGATGACACTCGACGACGAACATCCTTCCTATCTACATCCTCGAATCAGATAGGACGCTTCTTCCCTTCGAGGTATCTCGGCTCGTCCTCTGCCTCTCCTCCATCTTACGCGCTTTGCTCCACGCATCGCTCTATCCGTTCGTTTGCGTTTGCCTTTTCTTCTTTCCTTTACCTTCGTCTCCCACTTCTTGCTTCCTCTTCCGTTTCCTCTACCTTTTCGATGGCTTCTTTCCTCCAAGAGTCTTCGACGATCATCTGTATCTGTGTACGTAAGTGCCGACTCGTATCGAGCAACGCCCATGCGAAATTGACGTCGACGTCGTCTTTCCAGAAAGCTTTTTAAACATTTTTCTTCCGCCGTACCTCTTTCGACTTCGTATATCGCAAGCGCGTGTACTTTCGTCAAGAGGAGGAATCAAATGATAATACAGCGGATTTTTAACGATGCCCGAAATATAATTTTTCAAAAATATAGCTCGACTATCGACTAACGTTATTCGTTCATTGGATGTTTTTGTCGAGTCGTACTGGAAATTACTCTCTTTCGTTTAGAACGTTGCATACAATATTTTAACGTTACGATACATATCCTCGGTATAGTAATTACCAGTTTGTTGTATTCTCTTGCGCGATATACTGGCGAATACAAGCGCGTATTAAATATGCGTGCTATTGATCGTTTAAAAGTAACTATCCTTGATTTACATCTGGCATAACCATAATTATGAGTACGCAATACGTTCGATCGAACAAGAAACCTCAAGAAATGACTCTACTAAGCATTCCATATTTTTCTCGAATTCTCAAAATGCGTTCTCATAATTTTTGTCGCGTTAGATATATTCCAAACTACGAAAATTTCGTTGTTTAAAATGTTCTTTATAAATTTCCCAAGTGTTTCATATTAAATACAAATTTGTTTAATCACCGAATTAATCTTTAACCTCCATTTTTATACATTATGCACTTACATACGATTATCGATAAAAAGTATTCTTTCAGTTTTGATAAGTTGTGTGTTCTTACGCCTTTACATTGTAATGTAGACATATCAACGATGCGTATATATTTGATTATTGTTTCCAAAATAAACAAGATAATATCGAATACGTGAAATACATATGTATCGGCATTGCTTTACATTCTAATGATGGACAAGGAAGTCGAGAAATCGCACAACTTACAATTACGAGTATCGTGTCAAGATCAAACCAGGTACGAACGAACTCTCATTGAATTAAATCGCACGAACGCCTCTCTTTATTTCATACTTCGAAACGTTCTCATTGTGTCAAAAATTCTTCCACGTACCTAATTTTTTTCCCATCCATCTCGGTGCCTTTCGTACGTCATGTTTTGTCGACGTAATTTTAATATTACCGGATACCCTAAGAATAATAGGCGGAAAAAGTTTCCGATTTTATTAGCACTATATACGCACGCATCTTGATTTGACACACAAAGTGTAGTAAATAAAAACCAACTATACGCGCACAAACATGCAAAATATACAAGGAGGTTTCAGAAACGTATCCTCATAAGTTATCGTAGTTAATCGAATTACTTCTTCTTTAAAATTCCCATGGAAAAAAAATTCTCTACGACGTTGTTCTTCGTCCTACCACGACGAAAGCCCCTTCGTTTCTTCCATCGAACTTTAGATCGACGTAGGTAGCTTCGATTCGATCGTGATTCATCTATCGATCGAATAGCACGATGTTTCGTTGCTCTCTTATCGAGAATTCTGCTTACAGCGAGAAGTTCTAAAGAGAAGGAAGACGAAAGAATCGCGAAGAGGAGGAAAAATAGAAGAGAGGTAGAACGACAAAAAAAACGGAACGAAGAACAATCGCACGACAAAGATAAATTACAATTATATAACCGTCGAGAATCGAAACGTAAGATGAAAAACCGAGAATCCGCTCGCTTGCGGATGCTGTTACCCCGAGCTCCGTGGCTCGACTGATCGCCTCCTCCCTCGAAATGCCTTATATAGGCTTCCCCGAATTTTGTGGTCCACTTAACTAGAAAACCTGGTGCTTATCCGACTCCGGAGCCGCTGCAAAATTACACGCTTCGGCTTATCAAACCGTGAAACCGGTATTAAGCGTCAGACGAACGAACGCGCGGGCGCTTCTGCACGCGCGAAGAGCCACTGCTTGCTTGTTGCTTGCCTTCCTGCCTGGTTGCTTGTCTGCTTGCCTGCCTGCTTGCCTGCCTGCCTGCCTGCCTGCCTGCCTGCCTGCCTGCCTGCCTGCCTGCCTGCCTGCCAGCTAGCCAGCCAGCCAGCCTGTTTGCTCGCTTGTCCGCCTGGCTCTGCTTTTGCCTTATCCTTGAACGGACCTGGAATGCATCGTTGGACTCGTTTCCGAAGGGTTCGGTCGTATACCGACGTCTCCTTTCGTCCGACCGATTGCTTTTCCTATCTACTACCTTCTTTCCTCTCCCTCTTCATCTATCTTCCACGTTCAAGTGCAACGGCGTCGACGCGTACCAGCCGCGCGCGAGTTACTGCTCGACCATGCGAGATCGTTGGGAGTCACGTCGAAGATTATGCGAAAATTGCAGCTCCGTAGAATGCCCAAGAAACGACATGCGATCCCTTGAATTTCGTTCGAATTGTATACGAGAAATCGGAACGAAGCGAAGAAGAAATGAGATCGATAAATATTTTTCATTACTTGTAAGTCAAAGGACATAATTATGTCGTATCATCGTCCCAGCGTGTTTCCCGTCGCGTCGAATAATCCATTTTTTAATGAAACACGTGTTCGATGTACTTGAACGCATTTATCTAATCAATTAGCCGATTCTATGAGTCGCTGCAAATACCTCGAGATACTCGACACACGCGCACGTCATCTACACAAAATGTGTACGAACGAAAAGCGTACGAATGATATTAGATGATTCGTAACCGTGTCGTTTAATTTTACTCGATTTACGAAAATTCATCCGTAAAACCTTGTCCGTTAAAACATTTCGAAGTCGCTGTCGATTCAGCAGAAACAATGCAAAATTATTACTAGGTTAGTACGATTCATTTATTATCACGTTTCATTCTCATTTGTATGGAGGGAGCTTATTATAACATTCGATGTATTCGCTCTAATCTCCGATGCCACGATATCGCGCTTTAAATTATACGATCAAATTCTTCTCTGCGTGTTTAAAGGGAGAAAGCACGGCATTATAAACGTTATTTACATTAGGCTCGTACATGTACTCACGCTGCGAGATAGACCGTTCTCTGCGATTGATTCTGTGCAACATGGACAATACAAACGTTTCACGACAGAATCGTGTGATGTAAAAGTACTTATCTTGCGACCTATCTCAATTTTAGGGACAAAATGCGAAAAGTTGACTATATCTCGCGCGCAAGTATATCGAGATGTGACGTAAAAGTGCAACGAAAGAAATCGGCGAATATACCTATAAGGAAAGAGTAGACTTTCTTTAGGTTGGAATCGGCCACGCTCCTCGTAACGCGCGCGCCGCTTATCGGAAAGACCGATAGAGGGACTGAGAGATAAAAGACGTACACACGAAAGATGACGGTTAAAATAGAAAGTACAGAAGAAGAAGAGCGATCAAGATTTAGATGGATTATATAGATTTAGATAGATTCAGAATAAAAGTACAGAGATGGATAGAGTGTAAATAGTGTAAATAGTCGACGAATAAAGAAAATGTTTTATCTTTTGTTCACGGAGCAACGTGATAGTGTTCGCTTTATTACCCTGTACAAAGAATAGTCTCAGATACCTACGAAAATCATTTTGATCGGCACTCATGCATTTTGATTGAAACTTTAATCGAAGAAATGAATTACGTCTCGTTTGACAAGTTACTAAGAATTACTGTCAATAACTATATATATATATATATATATATATATATATATATATATATATATATATATATATATATATATA
>JAITYT010000552.1:24533-37307 GCA_025433975.1 Liostenogaster flavolineata
GAAAGTCGGTTGGCGAAAGAACCGGTGAATAAGTTGGATGCTGCAAAATTTCATATTTTAATTCATTAAATTTCACAATTGTTTTGCACGACGTATGGGGCCGAGCGTTGTCGTGGAGAAGTATCGTTTGGTTAGTTCCTGCGATATCCACTTATTCATTTTTTTCACCTTGCCAATTTCAGAAAGATGTCTCAATATCGTTGTACTTTCACTCTGGTAGCAAGTTCCCTTAGATACAGTTGGATTCGTTTCCATCGATGCTTTCGGTTTATTCGTAGAGAAAAATCTTCAGACCGAAATTTTTCAAAGCAACGTTGCGCTTTCAGATCGTTAACAGTTTTCTGTCCAAACGCCTGGTTTATATTGCGTGCAGGTTCGTATCCTTACGAAATTCAAAACAAATAACGAAATGGAACACTTTCGAGAAAATCTTCTTTGTTGAAATGTGACTCTGGCAATGGAAATTACGACTATAAACGAGGCTGTGCTAAAAATAAAAATATAACGAAAACATCGAACAACGTTCACGTTTAAAGAAAATCCGACATTTTGCAATTTGAATCATCATCCATCGATCTTGATGTTTCTATCGCATGGAACGAGAACGAGAACGAGAGGCATTTCGTACTTTCTGTTACGTGCTTTGATACGCTTATCGGTACGACGAAGTTCGCACGTTCTTACGACAAGTGTCGATCGGTGACCGAACGAATTCCGTACGTTTCCTCGTACGCGCAGAGGACAATAAACGAATGACGCGTCTGAAAGGAAACGAGTTCGTGGATTTGGATAATCGACATTTCGAACGGCGGATTTTCATACGAGCGGAAAGCGGTGCAATCGGAATCCCAATAAGCTTGACTTTATCGCATATTATATACGCGCACGTAGAGGTAAATCGTTATAATTGTATTGCAAGCATACGCGGTAGAATGGACGTAGGTTTACGTACGGGCGTTCCGTACGAACGCGTCAACATGACATTCGGGTCAACCAAAATTACGATGGCGCGTCGATATATTGTTCTAATCGTGTTAAATCTTATCCGCATTGCTGTACCCGATTTCACTACGATCGACGACGATAATGCGCTAACGAGGACGGTTTACGTACCTAAGCGGTATCGTTCGTCGATACGTTCTGCTTCGATTATTCCAATGTATTTTAGGCATAACTTTATCTCTCGAGGAGAGAACTACAGCGATGATTCGCTTTAGCTTCCGGTCGCCCGCATCGAGTAAAGAAAAATCACAACGAGATTTAACGAATTTCAAAATCGTACCGGAAGGAATGGATAGATGAAAACGATGCACGGTTCATCGATTTTTGATTGGATGATTCGAAAGAACGCGGGCCCGATATTTGTCCCGTTACGATGCGATTATCGGTAGTGAAAAATGACTAAAATTCTCGAAATGAGAATTTTATATATTTATTTACTATTTTCGTCGCGAACCTAAATTTAGCGGGTATACGTTAAAACATTATCGCGATATGAAAATTCCTCCACGGTTACGAGATTACACTCGGGCTTACGTATCGATCGAATTAATACTAAGACCAGACGTTTTGTGTCACTCCATCTTCAACGGTTTGACAGATTTAAGATTTCCTAATTAAATGAATAGGATGGAAATTCGACGCCTTGGACAGAAGTGAAAAGTAGAAAAGAAGAACATCGCGATTTACCGATCTTCGCGAAACGCGAATTTCGATGATCGACGACTCATTTAATTTTACATTTGCATATCAACGTTTTGCAGAGTCTAGTTTGTACGAATGTTGGTCGTTAGCACAGACCCGAATGCATATATAAATATAAAATTAAAGAGTTTCGATTATAATTTACGGGACACGCTAGGACCGCCGATTAAACGAATTCGTTACCGATAGTGAGCAAAAATCACGATGCTCGTGACATTGCGTAATTCGGCGTGCAACGCGCCAACGTATCGTAAAGAGATTATGACTTGTAACTTTGGCGCGATGATTTTACGATTCGCGTTAAAGTACATTGGTGTAATCAGTCGTACGATTTGTCACGGATAACGAGTAATACATTGGCCGCGTTAACCATTTTGCATATTTGACGTAACGGCGTAACGCCGTGTAAACGTATTACACGCTGCACGTTTTACGACACCGTGTACACGACTCGCGATTGCGATTTATCGATGACTCTTACAAGCGTGAAATTATTACGGTTTGCGATGAATTCGATTGGGCGAGGGATGGTAGGTCTTGTTAAAATACCAGTAAAATATTCTTCTCAAAGTCGCTCGCAAAGCGAGACAGACACGATCTCGAATTAAACTTCATCCGACAGTCTGGATTTTTTTTTATTAAAACGATACGTATTTCAACAACCCGCGTACTAATCAGAAACCCCACCTACTCGTTTATAGAGTTTTTTACGATTAATCGTCATAGACAAGGGTACGATACTCCAAAGGACGCGATAAAGCTCCGCAAGCAGCAAGATTTCACCTCGACGAGGGGAAGAAGGTGGTCGAAAAGGGAAAGGTCGCTCTTCTAACGAGGTAATGAAATTAATTCAAGCGGAGATGATGAATCTCCATCCGTACCGGATTATTTGGCGCGCGCGTTGATTCGTGGAATGATAAAAAAAGGCGTGTGCTAAGAAGAGCCACGGCAAGAGCCCCTTCCTTGCCAGTTTACGTATTATACTTTCGCCTGTCTGGGGTGGACGATAACGACGAAACGAACTTTCTCCCGTCGTTGCGACGCTGCTACTTCTCACCGGGTAAAGCGGCTAGCCGGCGACGTAACACCGGCACTCCGTCCCAGCCAGGAGTTTAATTACCGACAAAGTGTTTTCAGTCGTGTGCGACGCAATTATTCAGCGAGCAACTGCCACTTCCAGGTTATTTTAAAGACGTCGCTCGGCGTATTGTAGTGCGCGGCTGAGTCGAGTCGCAGCTTGTCGACGATACGAGTATCGCCTAAGTACAGTTCAACGAAAGAGCTCTTCCATCCGCGCGCGAACTTGAACTTTGACATCCACGACCGGCTCGCTTTCCAAAACCACCGCTAAACTCGATCGAAGTGACCTTGTTGCGTAACACAGACTTCGTATTTGTCATTCTCGATCCACTTTTGCTTCTCGAACATTTTATGATCAATCGGCGGCTTATTTCCGGTCGAGCTTGCCAAGTCTAACTTTCGAAATGACGCATTACCGAAGTACGCGAGTAAAATAACTTACTTTAACGGTAGTTCCTAGGTATCGTAAAATATTCGCCTGTTACGGAGTACATTCGTATCTCGAGCTTGTTGGACACCTCTTGATATTTTCATCATAATTTCGAATTAAATAGAGTCAAAGTTCCCTGAATAACGTTAAGAAGGAACAGTAATTTGTGCGACGAAGCGAGTTTTCTCGAGTATAACGCGCAGACGATATCGATTCTGTGGCAGAATTTTAACTTTCATGTTATAACCGCGTGCTTTAATTCGGAGCTACGGGAAAAGGCACGGCTCCTACCGACAAATATGCTGATTTATTCTTCGCGTTATGTACTCGAAAAATGTTGCAGAAAGTCGGCGCTCTCGGATTTGTCGACGGTACGCGAAGCCTTTCTAGAATGTTGTTGTATTCGTAACCCTTTAGATGGTAAACTCGCGTAGCGCATAGACCAGCAAATTCGATAACAATGTTCCGACGAATAACAAAGGCCACGGTTCAAAGACTCCTACCGTATTATGGAAAGCTACGTGCACATAGAGGCTCGACGCAACACCAAAATATCCACGATTCGAGATACAGCGGTTGCACCCGCGCGGATGCGCAGTCCGCTCTTGGTCGGACATGTGCGCGTTTAAGAATTCCGCCTCCATGACCGAGAAGATCGGCAAACGACTGGGCACCATTGTTTCGCTGTCGTGCGCTCGAAATGCACGATATTTCGCAAATTGCTGTTCCAAACTGATGATAGTGCTCGTTAAATTTATAATGTTCCGTTAATTACAATTATTATTCTAAATATTATTGCCATTATTATTCAGTATCGAGTCGAGATTCGATCACTTTAGTATTCTTTTAATTCTTTTCTACTTTTTCTAAGGCCTTTTTTTAAGGCCATTGTCGGATATATTTGTTAGGACAACTGCAGAGTCTTTTCGTTTTTTAAACTTTTCAATTAGTGCACTCGTACGTATTAATCAAACGAAATTTAATTATGATTCTAGAATAATCGACTATAAAAATGGCTTTAGAACGAAAAAACATTTTCTCCAATTTTATTCATAGCCGTCTACTTTCGAACGAAAGGATTCTCGAGTGGACGTTATCACGAAGTAATAATCGCTCGGAGTTTCGCTCGTAGTAAAATGCTCATTTTTTCGGCTAATTGTGCTTTTTCAAAAATTCGAATTAAACACGATAAAGAGATAGTAGGAGCATGATGATATATCTTCGCTATTTTTTCTTATACGATTGAATCAACGAGATTTTTTTAACGCTTGAAGTATCGGCCTGTGCTATACACCAGCGTGCCCTCCTCATCCATACTTTGACCTGGAATATTCTAAATACAATACATCCGTTTACAATGAAGTCTCATCATAATAGCCAGTAATTTCCGCATCAAAACGAGACCTTTCTTTATTTAATCCAAAAATATCGAAAAGTAGTGCCTCCGAAGGAAAATTGGAATTTTACTTTCTTCGTAATGCTAGATCCATTGATCGAACTCTTAATTACGATGTCCTCAAAATTATGCATCGAGCATCGAATGATATTCTCGTTCATGTAATTAGTTGCGTAGTTATTTCGAGATTGAGATTAAAATTAACATTTTAATAATCCAGAGAATATAGATAATCTTTCGAAGCAATACCATTAATCTTAAAAAAAAACATCCCGTCGAATATGGATTACAGCTCGCGCTCGAAACAGTTCTCTAATTAATTTTCGTGTTTTCTGATTGTTCGCGGTCCAAAGTTGTACGAGACGAGCGATTACGGGAATTGTGTCGGGTCGATAAATTTTCCTATTTTTATCACTGCGCGATATTTTTTTCACACCGATATTCAACCTCGCCACCAATTAATTCAATCTCCTATTTTTGTCTACGTCTCTCCAAAAGTAAGCTCTTCCAGGAATAATCCTCTTCGTTATCTCGATTTAACGTACGTTCGTATCTACTTACTTACTTATCTATTGAGAATGAGAAGCTTCAGTAAAAGCCCTTACGTAACGAGTTGTCCAGTTTAATCGAACGTCCGCCCCATGGCATTATAAATCGCCAATTTTTTGGAAATCGAAAAGATGGACTCGACGAGTCGCAAGATCTTCCAGTATTATCGATCGTTTAACGATCTAGATACGTATCGTAGATTAGCAGAGAGCCTCGTATGCACCCGCATTACGCAGCGATTCGGCAATATTGTGCTCGGGTTCGCGCGCAGCGAGACGCAATTACACGCGTTAATTAATTACGTTCCGTCCACGATCGCCCATAATGCCATCGTTTTGCGGCGATGCGGAGAGAGTTATAAACGCGAGAAACGTCGCAGTTATCGTAACGACGTAACAGGTTTGGTGATCGTACCTACGCTTGCACGCGGCATGAGCGCCAGAGCGATGATGCGACCTCCTGGACTGCTGCTTGCCGTCTTGGTGTAATCGTACGCATGGAAGTCAAGCGTGCAAATTGAGCTTCGTTAATCTCCAAAATGGCGAAAAAGAATCAGTGGTTGGCTGTTTCTCCCTTGAAAGGCACCAGAAAACGACTAGTGCTGATCCAGAGTTCTCCTAGCGCTAAAATAATTCATCGTTAGAGGTTTCGTGATCGTATGTACATTTGCACACGGCAGGAGCGCTGGGAAGGCGATGCGATCTCCTAGACTGCTGTCTGCCTTCTTCACTTTAATCGCGTAGAAGTCGAACTGTGCAGATCGAGCTTCGTTAATCTTCAAAATGGCGGAAAAAGATCAGTAGTTGACGAAGATGCAACGAGAGATCGGAAAGGTGGAAAATAGCTATTAGCGCGAAGAACCTTTAAAAAAAGTCGATCGCGAGGATCGACAAGGGGAGATTCGATCGCGCGTAACGCGCACGTAATGCTCTTTCAAAACGGACCTGCGTCTAACCGGATTTCGCGTGATATACCGTTTTAATTTTCATACGCTGTCGGCTGCCGCGAACAAACGTCTATTGCCACGAGATTGATTTACGATGGCCAGCGTGTCGGCGCGTCGCTCGGTTATGGCTTAGTCGTGCACATATAGATCCTGGCGTACCAATACCGCGTCACATTACCTTTTTCCTGCCACTTAGACTTCTCAACGATCCGCGACTTTCTTTCTTCGTTTCTCCCGTCCTTTTTGCCTAGTCCATATTTATGTCGACTAACGAATTATGTCGTCGACAACAGTCACGTTTCTCTCATAGACGAGAAATATCGTATCTATTAGAGATGATGGAGACTTCAATTGCCCGCTTGGAAATGTTCCATCTAATTCGCGACGTTGACGGCTTTCCATGCCGTTAAAAGTGAGGATCTCGCGGTCGATAGCGCGCGAAATGCCCTTAATTCGGTGGTAGTTCGAGTGTTAGCGATTACTCGATATTAAATTTGGCCGTATCGGCACGAGTCAGTGTCGACGGGCGACGATCGTCGATTCGACGTTTGAATATCGCCTATCGTTGATACGAGGGTCCTTCTCGCGGCATCGATATGACGGATCGAGAATCCATTAATACCGTATCTTTAAACTGACGAATCGAAAGGCCGATATTGGTAATTGTCGTCGCGTGTTAATTGCACGGAGTACATCGCTCAATATCGAAATATACAGCAGAGTTTCGAACGCGTAATCGATCCGATGGTAAAGCTACGAACCATTGGAAATTATTCACTATCGCGATTAATCGCGACGGCTCATCGGTATGGGGTTTTCGATAGATCTATAAATCGATGCATCGATCGATCATTATAAATGCATCGTGCTTTATGTTGCCTCGACTCCCGTTAGAAATTAATCGCATAGTATTATAGCGCGCAGTTTGACGATAACGAGAATATCTTGCCTTGCGATCACGGTAGTAACGTGGAAAAATCCAATGAATATATCAAACGAGCGATCGGTGGTATGATTTTGTAAATTTGCATCTTTCCTTCGTAACCAATCGGTCGGAATCCTTTCTTGCACGGATAATTCCGATCGAAATAGTTAAAGATCTAAATGATTTAAGGTATTGTAGCAATTAGAGAAGGACAGCCTTGACGAGACAGGAGAAGAGTAGAATAAAGAATCGTTCTTGGCAACCAGACCCACTGTCTTGGAGTCCGGTTGGCGTTCGAGGCACTTCCTCGAGAAGTCATAAATTATTGTCAATACAATTCGTGTGCGAAGATGTCGCATTTCTGGCGTGGAAGTGCGACTGGAAACCACGAACGGTTCACGGCTAGCGCACGGCCGTGACATGCTTGTGCGAGAGGACCTACCCTGGAAGGACGAAGTGTGTGTTTTGTGTGCGCGCGTGAAGAGAAGAGAGGGGATGAATGGATGTACGGGAAAAGATGCAGAAGCGTTAGAGGCATGGTTAGAGTTAGAGCGAGAGTACAGAGTCACGGTACAGAGTTCGTGAGAGTTAGTTAATCTGTTAGTCGGGTAGTGAGTTAGCCTGTTAATCAGGCAGTTGGTTCGTCTGACAGTCGAACGGTCAGCTAGTTATTGAATGAGAGACTCGGTTTGTAAGCGAGAGTATAGAGAGTATCAGTCTGGAATAAAGGAGCAAGCATAAATTTAGTTAGCCCATAAGAAGGTGATGAGATATAGTGATTATTATTACCGTTATCATCGAATATGATTTTAATCAATATCACACTACCCATATAACCCCGATTCCTACAGTATTCGTACAGTCAATTATAGATGCATATGCGTCTACGCATGACACGTGGGCGACTGTGTCTAGGATTTTCTAAAAATAAATCCGTTCGTTCCAATTGGAGGGTGCGATGGCGAGGAGGAACACACGATCGTTAGAGATCGCCGCTAATTATTTGTCGCGGAGAGAAAGACGGGAAGGCAGCATTTTTTCCCCCGTTTTTCCTCTTTTCAAATCGTTCGACGCATGTCACGGATTTTAATCGCGAATATCGCAACGGCTCCGCCTACCTATTCGCTCTGTAGAAGTCGTACCGATATTTCTGCTGCAGGCTCGTCATTCTTTCGCGATGGACGATAAATATCATCGGTGAACATCGGCGCGATCCGTTGACAGAAGTCCGATGGACCGACATCGGAGCAGCGACGATGTTATGATTCATAGAATTATTCCGATCTTTGTCGTCGTGTTAACCGAGGTTCGCGTAATTTACGTTATTTAGAAGACGAAAAGAGCCGTTTCTTCCTGGGTCATTTGGACATTGCTTCACTGAAATATTTGAGTCTTGCTCTGTTGCGCAGCAGTGTGTAGTTCCACCTTCGTGCACGAAATGTATTTATGCACTTCAATTTTCACATTTTTTTAAAGCACGTTGCGCCATCGGTTAAAATTGGCGTGGCATGATAATCGCATCGATAAGGTTCGCTCTGTCGCGCGCTACGGACGGGAATCGAAAGTTCGCTTTTTCAAAGCCGATGCGAAGTTTCCTCTCTTGGCCATCACGGAAATCGCTTGGAAGGTTTCGCGTTCCGGGTAATCGCGGAAGTCGTTTCTTTCGACGATTTATGTAACGCGGCAGGCGGGCAGGCGAGTCTCGTAAACTTGGAAACAACATTCGAAATAACAGCGTTGTCCGGGAATTGATTTTCAAGCGGACAACTTTTTTCCTTTGCTCGAAGGAAGGAGCACCAAAAGTGAGTCGCCGTGTCTGCCACGGTAATGAGACTCGAACGAAACACCTGACTGGTCGGTAGAATTTACCTTTGGCCTTTCGATTGGCTTCCCTTTCTACCGCAATGTTATCAAAGAGCATTCGGTAAAAAAGGAACTCGTTTTACGGCCGTTAAAGTTCAGCTCGGCGAAACGACTTGACATCGATGAATCGTATCGAAAGTCGCACGCTCTACGCCATTTGCCTTGCTCCTTGACGTAACGTTTTATATCGCGTTTTTCCCATCGATATAGAACTTTAATCAATCGAGGGTCGAGCAGCGTGGCTTTAAACCGTTGCGAATTTATTTCAACGAAGAAGAATTCACTCGTCGACGAAAAGTAGGTGCAATGCTAACCGTAATACGCTAGCCTTTTTTATGGCGTACGTACTCTTCCATTTTGATCGAATAACCATTAGTATTCTTCGTTGGCGTCTTGTCGTCTAAAGGAAAAATCTACGTTTTTTAACATTGTAATTAGAGTCGTATCTCCCGTAAAGCGATTAGTGTCTTCAATTTCGATGTACGAGAGTTAAACATCGGATTATCGTATAGCTTCGATCATGCATTGAAAGTAGCTTGGATCGTTTCATAACCAGTAAATCCAGTCTATTATCGCTCTATAGGAGAGTAAGTGAACGCCTCCAACCTCGAGATATCTTCGAATTTTCTAGAGAGAATCGCGCTATCCCGTTTTGGAAACAACGCGAACAGCGAAGGTACCTCGAGAATTCCTCGATGGAGAAAGAGAGAACGGATTTCGTTTCGGTCCTGTCATGATGCTCGTCGCACCGTCCGCGAATAGACAACTAGAGGCAGCCAGAGATTCGAGTTTTCACGCGGATACTCCGAGATGCGATGGGGCGTGCCAAACGTGAGAGACGGAAACGACGTTCGTTGCACTACTGGCGCGCCTCGTGGCTCACGAACGACTGCTTCGTAACTAGGTTTCTCCCCTTACGACCGGACGGCGCTCTTATTTTTTACCGCTTTTCGTCTTTCCGTTCTTCAATCGTAATTTGACTTTGCTATGCGTGCATCGGATTCCAGCTTCGCGGAAATTAAGCGTCGTGCGAACGCATTTTCGATATTCGATACTTGCGTCGACTTATAATATCGACCTTTACTACTGTCTACTGTCCGAATTTTTTTCTCAATTTATCAGTATAAAACGCGAAGATGTTTTACTGCTTTTATGCAGTACTTATGATACTTTTATGCAAAACGAATATGGCAAAAATATCGCCATGAATCTCGGGTGCTTCGCGTTCTCAATTTTCTTTACGACACGTACTACAGAGTGGATGAAACATTTCTGTAAAAGACATTATAATGATAATTTTGCACGATTTCGTCAAGAAGATGAGAAGCTAGTCGCTGTTAGATGAATCTTGTTCGGTAATAAACGCAACGATCAGACGAGAATCATTAGCACAACGATCGTGGAAATGATCGATCTTGTATGTTAATTAATAAGAGATGCCGTTAGAAGAGCAAGGTGTATTCTTCGTATCGAGTATCGTAGAGTGAATCCATGGAGGCAGACAGTCAAAGGATGCGAACCGTTAATCGAAACGTGTGCTATACTTAACCCTTTTAGTGCCAGATGCAAAACTAGTGTCTATGCAAGAGATACGGGATGCATTGACTACTTAGAAGCAGTGAAAATGCAGTTTTCGTTAAAATAGCTCCAACTGCTTATGTTGTCGGTAACACTAAATATTTCTTATATCATTTTGAAGTAGAATTATAAAATATTAAAATTGAGTTACCAGATGCTACTTTTTTTGTTTATATAAGTGCTTTTTAATAACGAAAATAAAGTAAAATGATATGAGTTTCTTTCTGTCTCTCTCTCACACACACACACTCTTTCTCTCATCTGAGTATTTCAAAACTACTTTATGATATATGAAAGCGCAGTTGAAACATACCGATTGTTATTAAAAACTTTTTATGAATGTACTATATCAGAAGTAATATGTAGAAATTGGTTCTGATAAATAAAAAATGGTTATTTACAGCGACAAAGCGAATTATGTACTAGGTGTTTTACGATCGTTTTGATTAGACGTTTTTTTTTGCGCGGACTATTGTTTCGTAGAAGATTCAATTATTACTTAAACGATTAAAAGGAAATTATAAACAAATAAATAATAATTTCTTGTGTATATTCATCTTTTCACAAAACGTTTACAATATATAAATACGTAAAAGATGTCTGCAACTTTCAGAGAGCAGTGACAATAAAAACAAATAAACAAGCAACAAACGTAACGTCTACGACGGTAACTCAAACAGTTTCAAAATCTCTTGAAAACAGAAATTCTGCATCTGTTGCTACACGTCACGATTCAAGGACAGAGGCATCGAGTCTACGATGGCGGAAGAAAATGGGACCCACGAAGTGAAGTTCACGCGATGACGATAGGTTACGAACCAATATTGCTCAGAATCAACAGAAAATCGGGTTTTTTTTCAGAAGCACGACGTAAACAAAATTACGATCGGTTTAAGTACTGTCAACATGACAACAATAACAATTCTTTGAACTACGACGCTTTCCCTTTTTTTTTTATTTCGATCGACCCCAATGTGTTTTACATTGACTCTTTGCGATCAGTATCTAACCGATCGTCAACGCGTGAACATCGGTGAAATAATACTCATAATTTCGACGCACCTTTCGTGTCGTATCGTGTCGCGTCGCGTAGTGCAGTGAAGTGAAGTGAAGTGAAAGTGCAAGTGCAGGTGGTCACGCGTGAAGTGACGTCATGGACGCAACTTCGAGACCCTGGAACACCGAGGTCGTCACTTTTAATGCCTCTTATATACATCGGGTAAGCCCACACGAATTATTTAACTGATAATTTACTAAGCCATTAGTAATATTATATAAGCATATATGATGCACTTAAAAATAAAGCATGATGAGTTAGCCGACGTTACAACTACACATTAATATCGTGTCTCCTGTTTTCTGTCATCCTTACGGTATACGTCACTTAGTCAAATTATAAAAATACTGATCAAGAAATATGTCGTATGTGCGCGATGTTTTTAAGTCGAATTTTTTCAAGTCGCTGAACGATTTAAGCTAACAATAAATTGATAATTTTATCCCGTGCGTACGTGCGGTGGGATTAAATTTTTTATTGTATTGTTAAATTGTGTTCCTTGATATTAGCATTCCTTTAACTAAATATTCCTCCACAGACCAGTCCTTGAAATATAATAGAATATAAACAAGAGATTATCAATTATTTGTTTATAACTTTCTCTTAATTGTTTGAACGGTGAATAAATCTGTTACCAAACGATAGTTCTCACTAAAAGAAGTAACTTCTGTGAAAAAACTTTTTCTGTCTGATATAGTTTTCGAGTAATCCCACGGTATCGAAAAGTATGTCAATCCGACTGTGTTTGTTAAAGCAATGTAGTATTTTTGTTTTCAAGAGATTTTGAAACTATTTGAGTTACCGTCGTAGACGTTGCTTGTTTGTTTTTTATTGTCACTGCTCCCCTGAGGGTTGTAGGCATCTTTTACATATTTACATATTGAAAGCGTCTCGTGAAGAGATGAATATAAACAAGAAATTATTAATTATTTGTTTATAATTTTCTTTTAATCGTTTAACTAATAATTGAATATTTTACAAAACAATAGTCCGTGCAAAAAAAGTCAAATCGAAACAGCCATAAAATATATAATACATACTTCACTTTGTTGCTGTAAATAACCAATTTTTAATCAACGAAAGTAATCTTTAAATATTACTTTCGATAGACTACATTCACAAGAAGGTTTCAGTAAGAAATGAAACGTTTCAACTGCACTTTTATATATCATAAAGTAGTTTTGAAATACTCTTATGAAAGAATATGTGTGCGTGTGTGTGTGTGTGTGTGAGAGAGAGAGAGAGA
>JAITYT010000552.1:37429-51915 GCA_025433975.1 Liostenogaster flavolineata
ATAAACAGAGAATGACATCTGAAAACTAAATTTTAGTAGTTACTGTTTCTACTTCAAAATGTATAAGATATATTTATCGTTTCGATAAGTATTGGCATAAGTAGTCGCAATTATTTAAACGATAACCGTGGTTTCACCGTGAGTGGTTGCGTTTCGAACGAGATATCTGGTCCTTCGTATTTTTCAAAACTTGTTCGAATGACTCTATACAGTCGTCTGGCACTAAAAGAGTTAACAGGCGCATGCATTAAGTGATGAATAGCCGTATTGGTCGGGCACTTCAATTCGGAGTCCAAGAACGAGGCCGGCATGGGCGTTATCGACGAATTTCGTTCGTTCGTACCAGATCGATCAAATGGCAGATTCTTCCACTCCCACGTGTGTTTCGTGCGTACGTAAATTTTTGGTGCGCACCTAGCATAGATACGTGCAAGATTCACATGACGATAACGACCGATCGGTGGAAGGCAACTAGTGCGCGGCGGCAAATTGGATCGACGTTTCTATTGAAACTCATGGATCCGTATCGATAGAACGCGTATGTCTCTTGAACCTTTTTCGTTTCCTCGCGGCGCGATAGGCTTCTCGCGAGTCAATCGGTTTGCTTTTGCGATTTCTCCGTGAAAGGTAGGAAGAGAGACAGTGCGAGAATGGGAGAGAGAGAGAGAGAGAGAGATAGGGCAGTGGATAACGCACCGTAACTTTTGTACAGGATCTCTTTTTACCACGATCGATTTCTCTTTTACGCGGTGCCTTTAATCTTTCGTTTCGAAAGTTACCCCATAGCACGTTTGAAGTTCGCGTTTTTACGATGAGCCGCGTACCATCTCGTTTAGAGTTTTTTCGTAAGTGGTACAGGTACTTACCTATGTTGGATACGTATATGCGACTCGAGGGTTCGTTTCGAGTATTACTTTGATTTTTAAATATCTCTTTCTTTCTCTTTTTACCCGTTGGCAAGGCAATACGGAAACCGAAGTACAGAGATCGGCCGTGTGTATAGGTGAAAGACCGATCTTTGATGCGTAATAATTACTGTCGCTTCGCGCCATTCGAAGACTCGAAGTTGGATTCGAATATTTTTTGCAGAGCAAAAACTCAACCTTTTCAGTCGTCTTTTCAGTCTAGGCTTTTTATATACGGATAATATGCATCGTTTAACGTCGTTTTTGCACTTAACGAAACATCGAGCTAGACATAATTTAATTTGTTAGATCGAATCATAAATAACTTCCGTTTCTTTATCAGACATTTATTTTGCTTTCATTAAATAATAAAATTATATCAATTTATTATGTATTCGCTCCTATTATGGATGACCTTCTCCCATCTTTCTGGTAGTTTATCCATTCCTTTTTTGTAAAATTTCGTCAGTTTCGACTGGAAGAAATTGTTGACAGTCTGACGACTTGCTCTTCAAAATTGAAGGTTTTTTTTTCATTTGAAAAGTTTTGTAGGGAACAGAAGAGATATTAGTCTGTCGGAGCTAGGTCCGGGTAGTAAGGTGGGTGTGGTAAAACGGATCATCCGTGCTGAAGAATTTGTTTTGAGTCACTCTTGCTGTATTTGCGTTTGCTCCTCTTGATGTTTTTGCGATTAACGAATGCAGGACGTTGTTCATGGAGTTTCTTTTGCACTCGTTGCAGCTGCTAAACGTATCTATCACCATACTCATAATAAAATCTTTTTCCCATTAATGTATGTTTTCAGATCTGGTAGGGATGGTTGATCTTTATCAAACACTGTCGCCTTAGAACTATTGTCTTGTTTAAATTGACTCTCTATGTCAGGAATTAAGAAAAACAGTTTAATGTAACGCGCATCATACAAAACAGTCGATGGAAGACTAACTGAACCCTCATTTATCTTCTAAAAAAAAAACTCGTTTGTCCCGATAACTCATAGTGGATAGACACGCACAATAAATTCTACTTAGTTGCATCTGAAGTTACTTATAACTCGACTTAATAAAATATAGACCAACCTTAACGTTTTCATATTTTTAAGCATGTGAAATAAGAGTACTTGCCACTGTACCGATCGACGACGTGTATCATTATTCGAAAGATTACGAAAGGTACGACATGGAGGATCGCGATCTTTCTCTTTCTGGGCTCACACGCGATCCGTTGGTAGGACTACCGAACGGTTTCCGCCCTGAACGCTACTGTTGGCCTTAAGGCGGGGATAGTACGAAAGTTCGAAAGTTACACTTACGTGGAAGACCGAGTTCCAACTTTGCAGCTTGCGTGGAACGCGCTACGTAAGGCGTCTAGCGGTAGTCCGAAGAACTACGATGTTTCCTGGAAAGCTTTGAAGCTGGCCTTGCAATCCGGAATTTCCACTTGGCTTTTTCTTCGTCGTAACACGAAGCAACGATGCACGGTCTTCGTATCTCCCTTAGAATCGATCATACTTTTGCTCTTCCTTTAAAAAAGAAACGAATATTCGGTCTTTCTAGACATTCCTTTGGAGATTGCCTCGCATTTGACGTATCCTTCGACTCGCACGCGTTAAATCTCTCAAGCGTTCCACGTACACACTGAATTTTCTGTCGAAACGACATCGACGCAATACAGTTACGTTATCTCCACGATCGATCGAGTAATTCTCTTTCTCTCCGCGCCTCAACAATATTATTATATCATTTTATTTTCCTCTCGCGTACGACGCCGTCAAATTAATTGTAGCCGTACTCGTTCGTCGGTATCATATTATTAATTCCGATTGCTCGTGTCATCAGTTTTGTTTTAATTAGCGATAAGTAATTGATTGGATGTAGAGACGAGTCAATCGCTTCTCGTGGAACGTTTTAAACGAGCTTCGGCTCTCGCGAAATGATCGCTTCGAAAAGCGGGACATAAGGAACGGTATAGCAGTCGATAAAGCCGTGGGATATTAGCAGCGAGGACGATAACTTCATTATTTCTCTTCCGTGTAGAATACCGTCGTTCTAACGGTGTACGCCATGTTATTTCATTACGCGCGTAACTATTAACGATTTCATCGAGCTCGAGTTCGTGAAAAATGTAGCCGGAAAATGTCGTCCAGCCATCGAGACGATGCTGCTTTAAAAATCGTCGAAAAAGCGTGCTGGCTTGTCGAGAAATTGGCTTAGCTACGACGGCGAACTAGCAACGATCTTTTCACGAGTTTCGAGCTCTTCGAGGACATCGGCGATTCGTTTTCGATAAGACGGGTTGGCTCTTTTGCGCGCGACGAGTTAAAGAAAATTGACGCACTAAAATTATAATATCGAAGTATGAGTAGTAGCGGCAGTCGCTTCACGTCAATTAGAAACTTCGAAAGGGTGGATCTTGCTGTTCGTTCGCCGTGCATCGAGCGTAAGAGACTTATTAAAGGAGAAGAACCAAAGTAAAGTCGACGTCGAAGATGAGACTGTAACGAACTCTTTCTTTCTTTTCTTTCTTTCTAGGAACCTACGAATGTGTATGTAGCCCTCTTTGCTAATATTTAACTCGGAAAAATCCGGGCCCAACAGATGCGCTCGAATGGTTGAGAAAAGAGCTGAAGCAGCGGAGACCGAGTGTCGGAAGCACGTTTTTGTTTCCATCTTAGAGCTAACAACCCATTGCACCGTGAACCCATTCTGTGTACACGATCTCCTTTTCTTAATTTATTGATTGGAAGATTCTTTGGGATGTCTTTCCTGTTCTTTCGTACGGTACCGATAATGTTTGTCTTTTGTTCGTGCAATTTGATAAACAGAGCGGGAGAGGAATACCAATACTTGGTCCAGAGATTAAGACCACGAGTTCGACTCGTGATGTTTATGTTTGGTTCGAAATGTCGATTATGGATCGGATTCGTGATATTCACGTTTGACAAGAAATTAGATCGCACGGCTGACTGGTGATGATCAGATTTGGTCCAAAATTCTCATCATTAGTCAGACTCGTGAATGTAGTGGAAAGAGTTAACGAAACTGACTGATCATCGAGGTACTCTTTTCACGAGATAGACGGTGTTTCGAGAATCGAGCAAGATGGTCGCGATCTAAGGCTCAAATTCGAAATTATTCGAGATCTCGGTTAGCTTGTCGAGTTAAAATCGTTTATAGATCGCCCTCTCTAAAAACCAAGCTCATCCGGTAATTATCGTCCGCGACGTACTTGGTCCCTCGATATCGCGAGAGGCGTGAGAGTCCCTTGACAGGGAACGAAGGTTAGAACTTGGCGACGTTAGATCAACATTATCGAGCTAGTCGCATCGTGCGACTCCACTACGGGAAAATTGATTACCCCTCTTATCAGTTTTCAAGGTGCAACTACGGAACTTCGTTTCAACGTCTATCAGCCCGAACAACTTTCCTTGCCACTCTCCGCATAACTGCAGTTTATCCGGCACGATTTGCATAATGCGGTATTAACCTTGGCACTTTGTAGTTAGGGTACAATCTCCGAGTTTCGAAGGGAGTCTGATTTTAGAAGTAGGCGAGTTTCCCGCGTCTTTGGTCACACCTCGAATATCTTTGCTCTATCCTTACCATTCTCTTCCTTTTCCCCGTGTAAACACTGCAGGAAGCGCGAATCACGACTGACTGATACGCGTTTAACGATATTTCGTGCCTTAGACCGTGTACGACGTTGTCGCCTTACTATTACATTAACCCATTCGAGACGGTTCGCATAGCGAGTGTGCCATGTATTTCCTAGGCAGAAAACCAGTCATACGGTGTATGCAATGATAACGATGAGTAATTATCAGTCATTTTGGGTAAAGAAGTCGTCGAGATAAGACCTGTTTTGAATTAAAAAACATCTTATAAGTATCGACAAACGAAATTTGGTACTGGTTTTTACTCAGCCTTTAAAATGGCCGATTCAAAGCCAGGACAATCTGGGATGCAACAAACAATAAGTGATAATGAAAGTGATGATTCTATACTTGCAGAAAATAGAAAGAAGAATCGAAATTTTGTTATTATAGATAGTGATTATGATTTAGAAAATGAGAAAAACATTAATATGAATATAGATCTTTTAGATGATACATGAGATGAAATTTTTGAGGAAAGTGATTTGGACAATTATGGAGAAAGTGAAATTGAAAATGAAATTGAACAGCTTCAAAGTGAACTTACCAAAATACTACTGAGATATGGGAAGAAGACGGCTATCTTGAAAAAGTTCCTTTTGTGGGTACATCTGGTCTCCAAAAGGTACCTAACGGAGGAACTTTATTTGACAACACCTTTTTCTCTTTGATCGTGAATGCGACTTAGTAATGATTTAATGTTATCCAACTATTTTTGAAACAAACTTTTTATTTTACTTCACATTGCACGCACGATGTTCAATCTGCTACTTGCAATAAAAATTTTCTGAGGAGCGAGCTGCACACATGGTGTGCAATCATCTCATTTGTACTAATTGTGTTACAAACTGGCTGATCTGTATAAGAAACAAGTTTTTTTTTTCATTAAAAATGGACAATATAAGGGAAAAAATTCGCCGAATCAAACGAGTTAATACATACACACATATATAGGTATATATTATATACATATATTATATTAATTTATAATATGTGTTTTAATGCACGATCGATGTGGTCGCACAAGTATTATATTGTAATATAAGTAATGTGAGTACTTCAGCATCATCGCTAACGATGTTATTGGCTTGGATGATGATGAAGATTGTACCATCGCGAAGCAACGTTCGCTTTGCTGCGCGTTACGTCTTATACGCGACTATGCGTACTCCCATGGCGGCGTATTCGCTGCTAAAATCGCGTACGATTTTCTACGAACAAAATTCTGTACCGCTATGCGACTTTACTCGAGTCGTTCGTATCCAAAGACTATAAACGTAGACATATAACCGTATGCTCCCGTGCTATTCTATTGTCCGTTTGCTCGTTGCCGCTAACGAAATTTCGCGTTCGACCTGCTTCGAGTTCAACAACGATGATATTCCGGTTCGTGGCATTCGAAAGAATCGATCGAGAATGGCACTCGAACGAATCTCGCGGTTTTCTCGGGTGGGAACGTTGATTCGTACCACTTAGCCGCGTCGTATGGTTGTAACGAAGCGTCACAAATAATTATCCAATTAGTATCGAAGTTGATGCGTTGTAACCGAAAATAGAAATATTTCGCCGTATCTTGAGCATATTCTTAGAATTTCCTCGATAATATATATGATACGGAGAGAAAACAACGCGCCGTTTCGTTTGCAATTTTTTAATCGATACTTTGTTAATTTCCGTTTCTTTCAGCCGAGAGTTTTTCTAAAAATTCTTTTAATGATTCTATCGTTAGGCGGCGTTCGTGTCTTGATTTAAAAGTTTATAAGCAGTCGTCTTATAATCTATGCTTTTCTCCGTCTATTCTTCGAATCCCTGTACTTGCAATCCATTTCTAAAAAGATATATTCTACTACTACGTATGCGAGAAACACTCGAAACGTCGCAACACTTTATCGTGCGATTTTAAAACCTTCCAAGATCGATTCGAAGAGATCGTTCTCGACTCCTCGATCGTTAAACGAAAAGTTAGCCGCGGACTATTCGTATTATAAATCGCAAATAACTTTTCCATTTTTTTCGTTATTCGGAACGATCGAAGAGAGAACGACCGACCCTTTCGTACGCAGATTATCACCTAGACCACGCGAAACAGGTCAATTATGGACGCAATATCGCGATCGTTCCACGGTGTTTTCGCAATGTACGATTAATTGTGGGCGATAGTGATAATAATTTCGTTCAGTGTCTGTCGACGCGGATAAAGAGAATATCGGAGAATTTGAAAATTGGATATGTAAACGAGCGGCGTAACGAAAGCGAGAGATCCTTTCGGTACCGCTAATCATCGATTATTCCTATTTTTCATGCGAATCGCGCCGAACGTCACTGACGTCGCATTTACAGAGTTTTTTTTAGTATGCAAGGTGACACTCGCAAAGCTAAATTTGATGAATTTTACATTAAGTTCGCCATTCTTTCATATTGTTTCAGCAATGTACGATTAATTTCGATCGATAGTGGTGATACTTTCATTCATTGTTCATCGACGCGGATAAAATAAATAAGGGAAAAATTGGAAAATTGGATATGTAAATAAATGGCGTGGCCAAGACGAGCGACCGTTTTGGTATAATACTGCTTGCTGATCATCGAGCATCGTTATTTTTGACGCGAATGTCACCGATGGCCGAACGTCACTGATGTTGGGTTCACGGAGTTCCTTAAGTGTGCAAGGTGACGCTCGCAAAGCGATATATCAGAGACAGATGCGTTTTAGGTTACGTTCCGAGAATGTGATCTAGGTCGAACCGGCTGGCTATAGACGAGATACTTTCAGTAGCTGTTACCAGGAAAATCGCGACGTAGCTACGAACTGGCGTACTTACGCGAGGGAGAAGCGTGCGTCGCTCATGGTCTATCGACGTTCCCTCGATCGAGACGTTACGATATATCGTAGAACTATGAGGTAGACATGGTAGATATGCACGTCGTTCTTCATCGCAATCTCGAGCCGGCTTTAAAACCAACGCGCCTTAAAATTAAAATTCCAATCTTTCCTCGGACTATCGCTTCTCGAATACATATTTTATCGATACTGGCGTTTCAATTCGACCGATCGTTCGAACGTCGCTCTATACTTTCTCGAGAAGATAAATTTGAATCATGTCGATCAGGCGTGATCGATTTGACGTGCGATTGCCGAACTGATGCGGATACAGCCCGCCTTGGTATTTGTAGATCGTTGCAGAAACGCTGTCGATAGAATCGAGCAAGGTTTAGGCGATCGACAAAATCGGGAGAATGTCGATTTCGCGATTCTTTCCTTAATAACGTTACGCGACCTGCTTTCGCGTAACCTCGCTTCAACTTAGCTTTATTTTGTTAAAATACGCCTAGACTCTGTAACGCTCCTTCGAGCCTCGTTTAGAGTCTCATCGGAGTCTCATGGTTTAGCTTTAATGCGGAAAAACGAGAAATTCTGTTGTCAGATAGGCGCCAAGTTTGGTCGATAATTGCATGGCTTCTGTTTTATTTTATTTTATTTTTTTTAAGTAGAAGGAGATTTATTTCGATGAGAGTATTATAGTATATACGTATTATCGCGTAAACGTATATGCATATCTCAAGTGTTTTCCGATATCGAACTTTAATACATTTTTTTACGGGAATTGTTATAATACATTTCCGTTAATAATAACAAGGTCGACGTTTTAAATTTCGTTGGTATTTATAACTTCGCCAATCATGGCGAGTTTTTTGCGATATTGAAACAAACGCCGTTAAATAGGACTTGCATTTACAATATGTAGCGTGAGAAATATTCGATAAACCGTTTTATCGTTTATGATCGGTTATTTGCTGGTATCAAGTTTTTTTATTCTGTTCGCACCTTTCGCAAACACGAACTTATTTCCATCACGAAGCGTATTTAATTTAACAGTTCGAAACACCACGTAGAATTTTTATAATCTCGTTTGGAACGAAAGATCCGTTTTATCTCTACGTACAGGTCTTCGGAGTAAAGATTTACTATTACACTTTGAAAAATTTATTTTTCGAAAGGATATGAATGTAAATACGATCATAAATTCTTCACGTTTGTTTTTCATAGAGTAAAATTCATTCGTACGTTCGCGATAAATTTCACATGCAATATCGCTACATCGTGCTGATCTGACGTTGATACACATATCGTTACTTTGCCAGTTGTGAAAACTTGTGAAATGTTGTGTTTTATACCAACTTCTTGCGCGTGATCGTAAAATCGCAAATAAATGCTCCAGTGATCATTTAGAGATCGCGTTGTTTTTAGACCTTCATCATACTCCATTAAAATCGAATATCGAACAGCTGTTATCAACACAAATTATTCCGAGTAAAAAGTGGAAAGTCTACGAACTTAGATTACGCGAAAAAACTGTAGAAAATGATGAAACTCAGCCCGTTGAAATTGAGAGCATCTATGTTATATTATTAAATCATCGAAGAGTACCCGTCGCCGGATACAGTTTCTGTGAAACTCTACTCGCCGGTAATGTGTTAATAGAGAAGTCCTATGTACTTAGAGCCGTGACTCGAATATGCTCGACGGTCTGTAACCATACCGTTAGGAAGAGGATATTTCGAGTACCGAGGCACTGCGTTTTCGGTTAAATCGGATAAAACTTACACGATATTCGTTCCGACGATAATTGCGACAGCACTCGTACCTCGAGAACTGGAGAGCATGCGCATCGTCGTTTCCGTTAATCACATTTACCGCCAATTGTAACCGCGACCATCGCAAGATTTCGACGTTGATTCGATCGGACATGGCTCATTAGTCCAGGAAACTAGCCATTAAGTCGGCTTCGCTTATCGCTGAGTGTTAAGACCCTGATGGACAAATCGAAGTATGTCCGGGTGAATTAAAATATTCTAGCGGTTTTTATATTTTTTGTAATTAAAGGTTCTGATATCCATGCACGCCTGACATTACATTGATATCGAGGGACCTGTTGCGTCAGTCGAACAACAACGTATTCGATGAAGAGAAATATATTTCAAACTAAGGTATAAATAATCACGCGTCGTTGAAGACCGAGAGCTACGTTACTTTCTTTGCCACGAGTTTATGTGTAAGATCGTAACTCTGCTACGGCATGTCGCTGTTAATAAAATCTTTGGGTATTCGACCAATCCGTGCATATGTAGCGCAGTCAAGTGCGGAGTTGGCAATACCGCAATGGTGAGAGCAAGCGTCTGTTGCGAGCTTATGTCCCTACGGTAAAACAGGTACGTTTGGTTACTAGTTCAGTAATACAATTTGTCGGGGTCAACGACTGTTTTACCAGGTAAATGTTTTATGAATTTTACCATTTTTTCGTCGATGAAAGTTCTCCTGACCCGCGCTTTTACAGGATTTTAAATCCTTAATTACGGGTTTAGCGACTGCGCAAGAGAAGCGTTAGGGACCCAACGCGCGGATTTCCACGAAGCCACGAGACGTCCCTTGCAAACTTCGTCATTTTCCCGTCGAGCTTGCCCCAGATGCATCAAGAATTTTAGAGCTTTTAAAACTGTGTCCAGATTTATTTTAGGTTCGCGAAAGCTTTTTTTTAAAGACATTGATCGTCGAACTGGTGATTATCTGGAGTCAGCTAAATAAAGTCTCTTATACAGGGTGTAAAGAAACGTTTTGTCTTGGCTGTCGTAGGGGCATTCTACATCTTCGGATCGTTGTCCTCGATCTCGAAATTTAAGATCAATCTTTTTTATTGCATTGTATTTACACGTTGACTCCTTTCTTTTGAACCATTCCGTAGCTTTTAGAAAGAAGCTCGATCCTTTTCTATGCAAGGCGACACCGTTCTCGTGCGTCAACATTACGCATCATGGGGACAAAAAGTGTCAAAGGAACCGCGGATTAAAACTCAATGATTCACATCCGAAACTGTAGAATACGCCTACGATAGCCAGGACCAAACATTTTCTAAATTCGACGTTCGATTTTAACAGGCCTGATGCGTTTTCATATTGTCAAACGAGTCATCAAGGAGAAATTCGTGGAAAGGAAACTATTCGCGTGAAATACTTCCTTCTTCATTTACATCAAAAGACGGGATCTTGACGAAGGAGAAAATTTCTCTTGTTTATTCGAAGAAGTTTATTATTGCAAGGGATTTAAAGTGTGGCTGGCACAGTTTGTCTCGGAAAGCTCGAGTGGCGTGGAGCGTGATTCAAGCAAAACCAAATGCTTTTTCTTATTATTCGCGATAATTGTTCTGGACAATTCTTTCGTCCGAAGAAAACTAGGATACGTGGAAAGTTGAAAGAAACGCACGGTCTCTTTCTCGCTGGAAAATAGTTCGTTGGAAAAAGTGAAGCCGTGGTTGGTCGTGATGGGAGACTATCACGTACGATTGTATCCAATCGAAGGTCGATCGTACAAATCGCCGAAAAAGCAGTATTTTGAAAAAAGTTGCACGTTTTAAGAAAGAAGAAACGCAACTCGCTAACTTTCTCGATAACGTGACTATCCTCACGAAACGTACTGTTCGGACAACGCGATAAAAGAATAGAAACGAAACTGTAAAACTGGACTTCGTAAGACGTTGCAGCGCGTCCTTAGTAATTTACTCGTGCCTTGCGCCTTCTCCTAGGTTATGCCTTTCCCGGGTTCTATTGTATTCACGTTGTTACGATCACGCGTCTAACGAAGACTCGAAACCGAAACTAGCGAAACTGAAACGACTCGACACAAACGCTTCGTTTACGACTTTGTTTATGACGTTAAGCCGAGCTTCTATCAGCAGTCTCGTGCATCTATCGACCCTATACGTATATATGTTACGTTAAAACGCGATAAAGCAACTCCGTCGCGCAGAGAAAATGACGTAGAGGCATCAAAAATGGAAAACAAAACGTCGACTTCTACGGAATTTAGCGACGACGGACAAAGTCGAATTCGAAAAAATTAAGTTGAACGTGTAACTGGATTAACGGATCAAACGAATGTCTGTAAATCGCCGAATGGTCGATGGTTCTTTCCTTTTGACGCGCGCATCGACGCAGACGTCGTCTGTCTTCCGTACAAGCGCCGTTAATTCACTTACGTTTCGTACTCGGCCCTGTGGAAGGGTCATTATTTTCATTCGAAGCGGAAAATACCTAACGAAGCGATCGCCGGCAGGTTCGCGTCTGCTTTGAATCGTCATTGGAATCATTTGCGCGCAGGGATTCGAAAGAGCAAAGGAATCGAACCTCCCGCGCCGACGATCGATCGAACGCTTTCCTTCCGTTGTCCGACGACGCGGTTTAACACTAAACGTATCAAGTGGGGTCAAAGGACCCTTTTCAAAATTTATTTTAACTATTTATATCGCTTGTAAAAATGAAAATATATGTTTGACTATTTTATTAGTATACCTTGTTAATTATTTCCTTCGATAAATTAACAATATTTTTCTAAAAATCAACGCCTGCTTCGTAAGGCTTACGGTACGCTTACGGTATGTTAAGTATACTAAAATGCCGTACGTTTAGTGTTAACGCGCCCTCGTCCTTTCTTTTCGATCCTTATTGCGCGCTCCGTCGCGTAGTTTCCTTCAGATATACACGCATAATGCGCACGTACACGTATACGCAACGAGGTTACGTTTCACCCTTCCCAGCTTACAAGCACGGATGGAAAAGAAATGCCTTTATTTGAGCGTTCGATGTTCGCGTAACACTCGAGTTCATTAACACATTGAACGCCGGCAGCATACGAGACGTTTAAAGCCTGAGCGTCGGCAACGTATCGGCCACTTAATCACTTGCGCTGGAAAGACGTGCCACGCACGTTGTCATGCGACACATTAAATTCAAGCTTCAATAGTTCATTCAAGTAAAGCCAAATTCAACGTTAAATTAAGAAGTGAAGAAAATTGAACAATTTGAACAGTTTAGAAAATATAAATCTTCTTCCGATTTCAAGTGGTTAAAGCCAAACGGCATCGTTCGCTTATTTCTGAACTATGAGTAGCTATAGAAAATATTTAAAACTTATACATTTATAGAAAAAAATGCCGACGGTCAACCAACAGACTTATAAACCCGCGTTATCACGGAGCCGGCACTCAAGCGACAGACTCAGAATTTCGCTCAATGCGTTAACTTTTCTGCATCATGCGTTCGTGCATAATAATAAAATAACAATAAAAAAGATTGTTTCGAGGTGTTGGTCGCATTGAGTCGGTTTACTCCGATGCTCCGAGCACGACGCCGTTCCCTTCACCTCCGTCATTTTCGATATTCTTTTCCGACGAATTTTTGCCTGGATCGATCAACGTCAAAAGGGAATAAAGACGCGCGACCTCTTCGTTCGAATCACGTTTCGCGCACAAATTTAACCGCACGTACGGCTCGAACGTTTCTTTTCTCGGATTGTTCGTTTGTAAGTGGAACGTAAAATCGAAAGTACCGAAACGAGTAGCGATGCTCGTAGTAATCGATCTCGCATTCGATGTTCTATACCGCGCAGACGGGAGATCGTTTCAATTGGTTTTTCTAAGTCTTTGAAAATTGCGAGATCCGGAAGGCCGCTCGAGACAATAGTTATTGGACGGGCGAAACCGAAAGTAAGAGAAGAGCTTTAAAGATCTTCGAGACAATTATTATCGGAAAGGAGGACGCACGACCCTTCTTTTTCCTTCCCTTCTTCGGCGCTCGCTCGAGCCTCGAGATGGTCTGGAGGAAAAGACAGGGCAGGGACGATCTCCACCTCGAAGCCGAGCAACTTTCGAGTATTTATTTCTCACGGCTAGTACAGCGAAGCACGCTTCGCGCGTGTTACAAATTACGACGAAAGTTTTAATCACGGTTTCACGCGGGCACGATACAAACGGGCGTACGTACGCCACGAGCATACCTAGGATCGGTTTAGCCGACGCTGACCGGCAAAAGCGGAGTGGAATTTGGTGGTTCGCGCGGCCTTCCTACGTTATTCCACGTTGCTTTGTTGCCGATCGAAATTGCGAATTCGAAATGTCGTTTCGTCCTGCGCTGATTTCGCATCGATGCGTACCTATCGTCGTCGACGGGATCGTATTATCGACGGGACGTTTAACCTCGCGCAAGCGATACCAAATTACCGAATAATAAAACCATTTGCGAGAATTTCGTTATTATCGCGCTTCCCGGACTTTTTGCGCGGATATTAAATCTGATTTATGGCTACGGCCGCCGCTATGAATTTATTTATATCGCGCTAAACACCGCTCCTTGCTCCACCATTTCGAAGCGCCGAGCGAGAGCTACGTATTTATTTTACCTCTGCGTCTTCCAATTGCTGACTTCTAGCACGCGTTTCCCGCACGATCGAGCGACTAGGTCGAAGAGGGCAGCTCGGCAGTCGATCGTCGTTGGTATAACCGCAGAGTCGATGAACGAATAACACGATTCAGTCGGCCGTGCGAGCGATAAACTCGTTACCGCAAACCGCGTTTACGCATTTGAGAATAAAGTTGCAGCACTTTCATCCAACATCGTCCTAACGACGTTTCTTTTTAAATTTAGTTTTTAACGTTTTGCAACCCGTCAAAGGCACTGTTGCCGTTTTAGAATATAGACTTTGCTGAAGCACGAATGCGCCTTGTCTGCGTGCGTTCGGTAGTTTCGAGTAGAAGGTTAGTTTATGACGTTGAAACAATACGGAATACCGATGGATCGAGCAGACGTTGCATTTCAAATGAGAAATGCGGAAAAATTGATCGTCGATGTGGGATTCGAGGTATTAGACATTATTGCTGACAAAAATAATCGGACGCAAGCGCGTGTGTCAGCTATTAGGTTGGTGCGTATGAAATGTTGGATTTTTAAGTAAATATATGAAACTGCATATCTTTTTTCAAAAGCTGTTTATTTAATGAAAATACGCTCCATTTGCTTCGATACGCTTTTCCCAACAAGATTTTAATGCATAGAAGCCTGTCTTGAAGAAATTTTCATCTTTGGAATTAATAACTCTGATA
>JAITYT010000552.1:149118-162518 GCA_025433975.1 Liostenogaster flavolineata
ATCGTTTCGTAATCGATCGTTGACCCATCGAAATTGTAAGAGCGCATAGAACCTATTTAACGATTTTCGTACTTCCGCGAGTTCACTCGACGTATTCCGCTCACGAATTATAAATTAAAAAACAGCCAGGAATAAATGTTTGCCTATCGAAATAGCAATTCCATTATCCTTTTGTTCCTTTGACGGAGGGATGATGCAGGCGCGGCGTGTGTGTAAATATTGCTCTCTCCCTCTCTCGCGTGCACACACTCGCTGTATTCTCGGTCGCGTTTCGAGCTCGCAAACGCCGCTGCCTTCGAATCGGTGCACGGGATCGAGACCAGCTGCGTTCTGGACGTTCCACGTTTCTTTTTGTCGTCCCTCTCATTGGAAAAAAGTCTCCTTCCTTTATGAGATCAGGCCAGTTGCTTTACGTTCAAGAATGCTTGGCGATTCGGCGCTCGGTTGGTACCTCCGCAAAGGTCGCGCGAACGTTGATTTTCCTTCGTTTCACATCGCCAATGTTGATTTTATGCGCGTTTGGCGCCGCGTGCTTCGCGTGAGCCGCACGTTTTACGATGACTCGCCGTCGCGCCGTTCTGCCGCCTTCGCTCTCTCGCCCCCGGGCCAAAGAGCCGCGTAAATCAAGTATGGCGGAAAAGGTCGACTTTCGATTCACAGCGCGCTCTAAAGATTAACTTTCCACGACAAGACGCGATCGCAACGCTGCGGACAGTTAGATTGTATTGATAATGTATTAGATTCTTCGGAAAGTCGTTTCGTTTTTTCCCATTTTTTCCATAAAAGCAACATAAAAAATAACGTTTCTTTATCAAAATAAAACAAAACGAAATGACTTTCTGAACAACTTCATATATACGTGCATTCGAGAGTGCGAAGAAGAGAAAAGTCACATACGTGTTATTCGACCATACGAACATTCTGACACGACGTAAATGAAAAACTTCGTGATCGCACGTGTCTCTTAAATATGACTTGCGCTAGACAAGTATCGCGACAGGAAAGTTTATTATTGTATTATTTATATTATATTTTGTATCATATACTTTATTATATATATATATATAAAATAAATGATTAAAAAAAAATAAATAGAAAAAAATGTTTCTTCAAAATCCCAACCCAATAATATTCTACGACTGAAGGTTATAATCAAAGCGAACACTCTAGCAGAATCTGCAAAAGATTTTTAAAAGATTAAAAGGTTTCTACCTATTCTTTAATCCATCGATTATCAGTATTACATACGACGAGAGCATAAATGCACACTAAATTCGTCTTACTACACACATTTACTGTTTTAATAAACCGACGTAACGTAAAATTCATTTCTTCGTGTGACATAGCGACTGAGAATAGCTAGTTGCCTTTAAACAAACCGGATTTTACCAATGTTGTTACGATGTGTAACGATTAAACTGAGTATGTCTAATTAGTTGTAAAATTGGCGATTTTGTCATGGATAATTTAGACAAAGGTTTTCTGCAAGGTTCGTAGTTGTTCAGCGGTCGAGTAACTTCAGGATCGCGCGATCGAATAGCGTTCGTGACACGAACCGGGATCGTTAGTCGCGATGGTAGTCCTGGCGTGTAGCGCGGCGCCGCACGAATAATTTCACCGGCAAAAGAATGCCAAAAGTGGCGAAATAATGGAATAATGGCTCGTCCGCTGGGACACTTTCCGAGATTTCGTAGTTTTTCGTTCCGGCGAGCGGGTAACGGTGGATGAAAAATTATAATTGATATAGATGGAACGGAAGCGAGGGGAAGCTCGCCGAAGGTGAGCCGTAAAAAGTGGGACGACTGAGAATAAAAAGAAGGAGAAAGAGGAGTTGCGAGGGAAAGAGAGTCGACGCCGGTGAGAAAAGCGAGCAACGTTTGAAATCGAGCTACGCGAGTAAAGGCTTACGAAGTAGATAGAGCTAGGAAAAGTCCGACGCTGGATGGAGTAAAGGAAGGAAGGAAGGAAGAAGTACGAATCTTTCCACTGCTTCGTAACTTTAAGTATCCGAATGGCATCTACGACGTGAATCGAGTGCGTTCACGTGGATCGTTAAGAATCGATCACCGATCGATCGATATACGTTCGGTCGAGAACTCGTGGATCGAAAAGAACTGGTGATGGTATCGGTTTAATGGTTTTCTTTCTTTGTGGTTTTTATTCTTCCTTTTTTTTCTGTAAAAAATACAGAGATAGCGACGATTCCGCTCCGCTCTTTTTCTATTCGAATAAACGGACCAAGGAAAGTATCTTCGTATTTGCCACATTACTGTAGGGTTTGATTAGCTTTCGTATGTCTATAGCTAAAACGATAACGCATCGCAAAGAATCGTCATCGTCGTTCTGTCTAAGCTATACTCGTCCTTCTAAAGAGCTGTTGCATCTTCGAAACGAAAAGATCCGTTATCTACGAAAGAAATTGAATTGACGTTGTATCGATCTTGAGCCGACTTAAGTCGATCGATAAGCAGATCATCGGTTTATCAGGGAATACGTCCAACCGAATGGGAAGCCAATGCATATTTAATGACACGTTTAGTAGGGACACCATAGTCGCACGATAACGAGCGAACTGATTGGAAACATCGCGGTTAATTATTACTTCGTGTAGCCCCTCTCTCTTTCAAATAGAATTTTTTCAAAGGCAGCCGTTGAATTTCCGGAGTATTTGAGAGCAGCTTGAAAGCAGTCTTTTTCTTTACGTTGGCTAAATAAAATAGCTTTAAAAGAGGCAATCGTCTTGACGTTTCCAACGTAAGGGAAGAAGGCAATGCCGAGCAATTTATTCCGCCGATAGTTCGCATTTTCGATCAGCGCGTTCGTTCAAACGTAACTTCTACAATATTCGATATAAACGTCGCAATCGAGCACGGTAGTTACCGTGCTATAGAGAGGAAACTGTATTTGCGTCAAAGCTATTCGAGTCTCTTTCTGTACTTTGAAGTTAGTAGAAATTCGTTGAATAAAAATAAGTTTTCTCGCGTATAGTATCTCGAAATCGGTTTCATGGTGAAAGTCCTTTGTTTCGATTTGGAAGCGTTCGATGATTCAGAGTCGTTCCACTTTGAATGAATATGAATACTTCCCACCGAAGCAATATAAAGCGTACCGCGCATGTATTTGTTTCACCGTGTGCGCGTTTATGACAAATTGTCGCGATTTCTCTGAATTTTGAGTTACTTTACCCCCTCCCCTTGTAATCGAGCTTGATTATCACTGTGCACACCATTTTACGTAAGAATCGCATACTATCGAGCTAATATAGAAATTTCAAAATTGACATATTTTAATAATTTCCTTCCTTCCTGTTGAAAATTTAATCTTACTTTGTATTTACAGGTGGCATGGCTGAGAGTAGATACGCAAACTATTCTGACGATAGCCAATCACGTGATAACGAAGAATCACAGGATCACCGTGACTCATAGCGATCATCGCACGTGGTTTCTTCATATACGAGAAGTCAAAGAGTCCGATCGAGGCTGGTATATGTGTCAAATCAATACCGATCCCATGAAGAGTCAGATTGGCTATCTAGAAGTTGTCGGTGAGTGTATTATATTTTAAGTATTTCAGATCTTTATCTGAAACGAGATACGCGTAACATTTACATTGGAAATGTAATAAAAATAGAAACCTTCGTCCCAAGGTTATCCGTTAATTATCACGCTCATGCTCATGCAATAAGAGATTGTGTAATTTCATTCGTTCCGAGCACCGAGTTTCTGTATTCAAAGAGTTTCCAAATAATCTAATTTTAAAAAATTAAAATTAATAAAAAATTTGACTGATATACCGTTAAGCAATCACTACGCGTTGGGACGACGTCATTTCAATTAAACTGCGATAAAAGAGAACGATTATCTCGAAATAGTTAACGAAAACGAATTTACATTTAAGTAAAATTACGTTGATTCTATTTTAATCGATACCAAATTGAAAGATAATAATAATACCATCCATTACGGTAAGAGCTATCACGATTCTCTGGCTTCAAAGCTTTGCGTAACGAGTAACGTTAATTCCTCATGACCGCAATTAATTACCGCGTACACGACTCGTAATTATCATTATCTTCCTTCGATATTATACCGTAAATGCAAGGGAAAAACAGAGAGGTTCTTACGATACGAGGCCTAAGTATTTCCAAATTCATGTAAACTCGACGGTAAGTTTGTTCAGCTTTTCGAAATGGTTCGTCACGGTGTCGCATGGCAACCTGTCCACCTTCGGAATAATCATCGTCAAGATGTTCGTGTCATGTTGATATTGCGCTCTCTGATGTATGGACGTAGTTCGCCGTAGCTGCTATCCTGCGAGGATCGCGACAGTTCCGTAGAAATTCCGAGCCTGCAGCATCGACTATCCGGTTGTCTCTAGCTCGCGTCGACCGGATAATCAACGCGTTCTCGGTTCTTAGACGAATAACGGTTGTTGTTACGGTGGCAAAACGACTGAACGTGGCAAAAGGCATCGCTTTTTTTTTTTATTAATAAGTTTGAATAGAGAGGAATACGGATCTCTTCGTAGCGTGACTGCTAATAATTACGAGCGATTCGTAAGGGACGATACCTGCTGCTATCAAGTCGGATCTCTCTTAGTTACTATCACCAGTCGGTAACTGTACTATTATATTCGTTCGCGAGGAAGTAAACATACCTCCGCGAATATTTTCGGTGCTCCATGACAAAGAAGTAGTCGTCGATCTTGCAGAAATTTGGAGAGCCGAATTTCTCACTCTCTATGTCCGATCTAACGAAAAAGACACGTATTCAAACATTTTTTTTTTAAAGTCTCTTTAATCCATAGTGCACAGTGATATTAATAGCGTACTAGTGTGCAGCATAAATTTCATCGCCATACTCATTGCAACGTAGAAATGATTTTCAGGAGTGACTCGTAACATTTTTCTGTGTGAAATGTTAATCCGTACGTTCCGCAGGTGGATCGGAATCTTTGCTTAGTCTCTGTCTGTTTGTGGAAACATTTCGCTAGACTTTTGGATTCGATACATTTTTGTAGTGTTTGTTAACGTTACCCAAAAAAATAGTTAAAAAGTACTGTTAACTCGCGGATAAAATTACGCGTTATTCCGAGTACACGCTTTACGAGAATGAAACGTTTCGTCTAAGGGATCTAAAACGATGCCTCCTTGTACAGAACAATATCAATTTCATTGTCGAGTAACAGCGAGGCGAGCCGTGTCGCGATAATTAATCGTTAAGTGGATGATCGTCCGATTACAAGACCATTAATTGTGACGTAATTCGATCGACAATCGTACGTCGTCGCAGTATTTAATTATAAAACGTTACGTTTAAACGATGTTTAGCAATTACCGCTGCGCACCACACTACCTACAGTACGATAAACAAACAAACGAATGAAACACCGAAAATGAAATTCGCTGTTAAATCTGTCCCTTTAAAATAAAAACGTTTATTCCTTGTTTTAAACTATTTTCTTTCGAGCAAGCCGATCCCAATGTTTAATCATTAGTTTAAATAACATATATATTTTGTCGAGAAAACAACGAATCCGGAAATATTTAAATATTATTGAAACTTTAGCTTTCGATGGGGAAACGAAACGATTACAACGCGATTAAATAAATATCGTTCCTTCGAACAAGATACACCGAAATCGAAGATTTTTCAGAACGTACTTTTTAGCGTTGATTCTTCAACGATTCGTCGTATAACGAAACTAATAGTAACGAGTCATGCGAGGTACGGTTTTTAATTTTTCGATCGATTTCCTTATGGGCCAAAAATATCAGGCATAATTCGTTTGGTCGAACGCATTTTACCAGTACACGAATTTAAAGTGGCTATCTATGAATTAGCAGGAGTATAGAAGCGACGATATTCGAATAACAGGAGAACATTCCGCGCGGAGTCGAGATCCAAGCGCAAAGATTGAAACGAGCGACTTGTTCGTGCGAGCGTGAGCAAAGGTCGCGGTGGATGAGCCGGGAGAAAAGCTCCGCCGGGGGACGGAGTCGTCATTGGTTCGTTTACTTTATTTATTATATACACTTGTCACTGACGGCAGCTACCTCGCGAATAAATACGACATTTTGAAACAAGAAGTAAGCAAAGTACCCCGTCGCTCTCTCACCTTCTCAAGTGGTGGCACAAGTACGTGGTATTTTGACGAAACGTATATCCGATGTTGGTTCATTAAACGAACGTACATCGTTAAATCTTCGCGTCGAACGTTACTTGACGAGAGAGGGAGGAGACGTATCTATTTCGGAGCATCGTCACAGAACGGTACAAGTTAATATTCAAAGTTAAATCGTAATAGAGCTGGCGTATCCAAACATAGACTCGTCGTTTTTCCTTTGGAGCGTGCCATCAAAGTATATTGTATTAACTCCTCAAGCTCAAGGAGGAGATTTCAATGAATCTCATCTCGTAGATCGGAGGAGATTTGATGAATTTTGCAGATTTTTGCAAACGATTAGTAAAAAATGTATAGCTTTAGAATTAATTATTGTATTAATTTGAAATTTTTTGTGTCTATAAAACAATGTCTGGCCTATCATATTTTAAAGAAACATTATGATTATGATATTTTCTTTGGTAAAATATTCTTTTCTCAAATACTGCTGCCGAAAATCGCGGTTCCGTTAATTCTCTTAATTCATAGAAGCTCTTTCATATTATTCGCTTTAAGATACTAACTTATTTGAAATGCAAATTTTAATATAAAATACTACATGTTAAATGGATTATAGATACAAATTCACGAAAGGTCGCTTCGCCCTTTTCAATTGTTTATCTCGTAATTTTTGAAAGACATTTCCTTGATTAGTTCTCAATGTCCCGAAACAGTTAGTATCGTAGAAACTTTTAGTGGTTTCAGTAATTTTATTACTGGACCTCTTAGCTATAGCAAGACATTTGTATCGGTGTTCGATGCTTTTCACTATACATTTCATCACACTTACGTTAAGATAAAGTTATACGTTTTACACAAGCACACAGTGGCATTCCATTAAAAAAAATGACATCGATGAAAGTCATTATAGTGGGACGATGTTCAAAAATTTGCTATATGCCAAAACCACTATAGTAGCGTTTAGTAGCTAAGAGGCAATCCTTTTGCGCATCCTCGACGATAAAGAGCCACGAATAAAATCGTCGAACGTCTCGAAACTCGTCGCTGGTAAATTGATTCCTATCGAACCACGATGAATTAATTTCAGATTTATGATCGTCTCTCGATTAATGTCGTGCGATCAATAGCTAAAAATATCAACGCGAAACAACGACGATTATACGCATCGATGGTGCCGATAAATTAGCAAATGTATCACGAACCATGAAAACGATGGCCTTTAAAAAACGACGACGAGCATGATCTATCCGATTTCGAAAGGTAATAACGCAGGAAAAAGTGACGATCAGATTTTGCCGTCGGGCATTTCGCTTTCAGCGACGCGCTTAATTTGTAAAGTCATTATTACGGTAGAACCGCCGTGGCTATGCAGAAACGGCTTATGACTGGCTGCACGCGAGCGATCTTTACGACCTTCTAGGAAACGAAGGGCCGCGTGCGCCTTTTTAAACTCGCACGCCAACTCCGCACTCCTAGTCTCTTTATTCCTAGTTCTTCCATGGCGATCGTTTCACGCGTACACGTCAGGCCGATAGTTTTTTACTTCTGACGAGCAAGGTGATCGTTCCACGTCCGATAGGATCGTGTTCTTTCCTACGCGTTCAACTTTTACGCGTAACGATTTTCCACGAACTCTGAATTCATTCGTTTCTTTTCGTAAATAAGTTTTTAACGCGAGTTGCTGGCCTTTGCGTTGCCGCCGCAACGAGACAACGGCGTTACGAAAGCTCCGGTAAATTCGAGCGTACTCCTCAATTATAGTATGTCGAGACCTTAATACGCCGGGTGAGGGAGGGACGCTTCCACTCGGATTTAACCATTCCGTTCGTTAACTCGGAATTTACCTCGATGTTATTGACGCGATTCGGTACCCGTAACATCCAAGGAATGCTCGCGGAAGAACGTTGAGAAATTTCAACATGGCGTAAAGTCGTTACCACGCCGTGAAAGAAGCGCTTTAACCGTGCGTATTGCGAAATTACGAGGCGTATAAAAAAGGGACGATACTCTCCTCGAAATTGCTTCTAACGAGCTCGATAAATATTACGGCGCGATGCTACAATAGAAAAAGAATGGCTGGTGCGAGCCGGGAAGACGAGGATGTGGCGCTTCGAAGCAGCGTCGCTTGACTCGATCCGAGCAAACTCGAAGAATTAAGGTCGAAACGAAGTTAATTCTTCCTTTTCGTTAGCCACTGATCGAAAAATCGAAGCTAGCGTTCGATGGTTCTTCGCTCGACGACGAGGAATTTCTGCAATTCGAAAGCACAGCGACCTTGCGTTTAGAAACACTGACAAATTTATCGGAAATTCTTGGAAATTTCGTTTCGAGATATCGAGTCGACGCTCGAACGTAGCTTAAAGCGTAACGTAGCAGGAAACGATTCGTCAAATTTAGCAAACATCGAAATATTTCGTACAGAACGTAAGCACGCACCAAGCGTAAGAATTCAACGAGTTAAATTTTTCGACTACGGCCAATCTTCAGAAAAGATACGTCCCGCTTTATAAATAAATAAACGAAAAAAAGATTCTCTGGTTAACAGGTTAAAGTACGATGTTCAACGCGTTATCGAGCGGAAAATCGTCGGTTTGTTCGCGAATCGGATCAATCTCGTCTACGGCCGTACGAACGGCTCGCGATCCTGTAAGTACTCCTGTGGAGTACAGCGCCATATCTACACTGAGGTAACCTAAAAGGTGTTTCCTTGTAAATAGGGACGCTTCTCTCCGCCAGAACCAAAAGGAATAAGAGCCGTTCCGTTTAGTTGGTTTTCGTTTACACATAAGGTTACAGCATACATCTCCACTTTGTACTATTGCTTTTAGCACATCCGTTCTTTGTACCATATACAATTTTTTGAATAAACCGATCGATATACAGGTAACCCTCCTATAATACGGTAGACAGGTTCCTAGGAAATTCCGTGTCGCGCGAAACCCAGATTATGAGACCCAGAGCTAGTACAGAAAGAGGGATAACGTTCCGAAAACCTATTAATTACATTACATATAATTTACTGACTATTAATTTATTAACAGTCTTAAAAATAAACATTTTTTAAATTCCATACAAGCAACTTAATTTTTATTGGAAATATAAATGTATGTATAGCACAAAGCAAAAAAAACAAAAGCTATTATTTTCAATTAACGTAACCTTGATTTAATAAATTTCTTCATTGCTATTCTGAGACGGCAAGTCTCATCGCGGATGCTGTGCACGATGCTTTCGGCTATAACATCGGAATAGAGTCATAAATGAGTAAATTATAATTTATTTATATATTTTCATGTAAAGGTACTACAGTTCATTATTCCTTCCCGTCTTTATTTCAAGGTAATTTAGTTTCTAAATATTAGGGGGACTGGAAAGTAATCAAAATGACGAAAAACATTTATCTATTAAAGAAATCTTAACGACTAATCAACAAAATAATTTCCATCATTTTTTAACACTTTCTGCCAGAGTAAAGGCCGTTGTTCAATTCCCTTTTTGAAATGTCTTCGAAACAAAATAAAAAAAATATTTTTAAATCGAAGAAATGTTGATTACTTTCCGATAGACCTAATATGTTAAACAAAAATCATGTTAGTTGTAGAAGCGCCGTATTGTACAAAGGTTTTCGTAATTCGCTTATCGTGTTAAAGCGAAACTGCCTTACGGGTTGCCGTGCTATACGAGGGTATATCTTATTATTGGATGCCGTGTTACAGGAAGGCTACAACTAGGTATTCTAACGGCTAGGATTAGAATCAGGATAAACGAGGAGCATCGTGTTTCACGATTGGCTCGCCACGTGCCGCGAAGGATAAATTCGAAAGAATTATCCTGCATTCTACGACTTTCAGACCGACAGCCTCCGACGAGTCTTCGTTAACGTAAAAAGCGTCGGGTCGACGCTTCGCAGTGGCATCGTAAGCGAGGTGAAATCTCTCGAAGGAGGTAAGGAAACGGCGAGTGCGAGTCGAGGGCTGAGAAGGCGCACGGGGCAAGAGAGCAACATTAAAAGATAGATGGTACGCGTGGCTTAACCTCTCTCCTCTCGCCGAAGGAAGGAACGCGAGATGATTTCACGAGGGAGATGAAGTTACCGTAAGTAGTCAGTCGGCTGTGCGCGTGTGCGTGTACACGTATATGGACGGTCGAAAGCGGTATTCGCTCCGACGATTTTCGCTACGTGGACGAGCGACGTCGATGGAGGTTTGGGGGAGCGAAAGGAAGGAGGGAGAGAGGATCTCGAAGTCGGCTCGATCGGGGGTACGGTGGCAGTGGTGGGTGGTGTGGCGATGGACGTGGAAGGAAAGGGTGACCCGAAGAGGGCACACGAACGAAACTCGCGGGATTAAATTGCTACAGATGGGATGCAAGAGCCTTCCGTATCTCGAGAATACCAATTTGATTTCGGTACGAACGGCAGAGAAGCGAGACCGGGAAATCGTAAAGTATATAACAAATGTGCGCAACGAACCCGGACGAAAGAGGCAGAGGGCAAAATCGACCGATCGCACTTTTATTTTTCTCTTTCGTCTTTTTTTTCTCATGTCTCTCCTCTCCTCTTCGAGATGCCTCGTAACCGACGTCGATGTTCACCCCGATTTTTCCTTTCTACGTACGCGTGCGCTTCATCTCGAGTATCGATCTGTTTGTCTCGAAATAAAATTATTCGCGGTTGTCGCGACGCGATGAAAGGTGACCTTAGCGCATCGAGCATTTGAAATTCTTCGCCTAAAATATCGCGTTGTCTGTCAAGCGCGACTTCAAAGTCTACTACGGTCAATATTTGGAAAACAGCTCGCATACGTTTACTAACCGTTCACTCACTGTCGACTCATAGCGAATAAACAAAGTCTGGTACACTGTTATCGCTCTATTTAACCAACTGAAAACATCTCGTGTATTGGAGTTTACGCTACCTGTAAGCTTCGGTAAAGGACGAGCGATGAAATTTACTCGACGCGTTTGGTAATTTTTAAGATTTCGTGAAGACGCCAAATTTATTAGGGGAACACTCGACGCAGTATTCGAAGTGTACAAAGTATACGAATAGATAATAGATATCGCGGGTATCGTTCCGAATGTTACTTGGCAAATACAAAAACATTCGGACGCAATGTAGCTAGAAAATTGACTAAACAGGTCGTTATTTTTTGTAATGTGTAAATCTAAACCACATCTTTGCCAGAATGTTCCTTGATAATGGTGCATGTTCGGGACTGACGTGGCAGTTAACGTATTAACGACATTTACGCTCTCATTCACTCGACTTCGTGGTCGAAGTAAACGATACAAGTCGAGTTGTTTTGGCCTTTCCAAACGTTTCTACAAACTTCCTAACGAGTTGCATCGCGTTATTATTCGCAATAGTTGTCGTTTTGACGCCGCAAGTCGCACGGAGACGCGATTTTTTCGCGATTCTTTCGACTGGAACGTCGACCAGTTTAAGCACGGACAACACATGGTAAGCAAGCGTCCTTCTTCGTCCATAAGGACGGAGTTTATGAGAGATTCACGGAGGAGAGGAAGAATCTGCCGGGCATGGTATTCGTACTCTTAAAACGGTAGGACGGTAGGAGGCGAATGCCGGCGTCTTCTCTTCTCCGCGGTATGATTACCGTGGTCGTGGTAAGACGAGGGACGAAGGATCAGGAGGGTTTGGGGTCGAGTTGCTCCAGATTGTACACATTTCGCGATATTAGAGTGGAAAAGGTAGTCGCGCGAGGGGATAGGAGCGCCATACGCCGAACGAAGTCTGGTCGGAGTCGAGGCAACGATCCGCGCCAGGCCACAGCACGCCAGGCCAGACGAAGCCAGTGGTAATGGACGAGCTTGGCCGGACTGTCCGCTCTTCGAAAAATGCGCACCACTCGGACTCTTACCCCGAGGAGCGGGGATCGATCCAATTTCGCGACTTACGACGTCGATCTACAACCTCCACGGCAAATTAGGATATGCGTTGAAACGCGACGCGATCCCTCGTATTTACGAGTTTAGCCCTCCTTCCAGGACCTACAGGAGACCCGACAAATTTTCGTCGATATTACTTCGTCGAGTCTCTTTGATAAGAAGCGAGGGAAAAGGTTGTTTTAAAGAAAAACCCTCGCGTCTCGGATCTTAGTTGTTGTTAATAAATAAACTCAAACATGCTCTCGTTCATTCGTAAACTCGCAGTATTCCCCATTCAGATTTAACTATAGGCTTTAATAAAATTATCTAGGCTGTACTTGCTGATTTCTATTCACTGATATCCCGTTATAATTTCGTTATATTAAAATTGAGCGTAACAATCCTACCTTATTCCTATTTTGTTTGGAATCGATCGAAGAATACCACGTGCAAATAAAGAATATCGTTCAGGTTTAACCTCTTAAGTGGTATGCCCGGAAAAGTTCCGGGCCTTGTTTTACTGCCCAAAACGCTCTGCCCCGGAAGATTTCCGTGATCTGACGTGGTGGTGGAACGACTAGGGGAAAATTTAGCCACCACTGAAGAGGTTAACACGACGGTAGGAGGGAGAGTAACTATTGGAGATGCTTTAATAAAATTTTCAGGGCTGTACTCGTTAGTTTCTCGTTAAAATCTCGCTACTCTCCGATCACGTTGAAATCTCATGGCATTCTCCTCGCTCTCGTACACACACTCGGTTTCTATACCGTGCGAACAATTTCGCATCGCCTTTCACACAAACCGGGACAACCGTACAAGTATAAACTCACTCCGACACGCGACGTACATTCTCGATCACGCGTGGTGCTAGAAATAGACTGAAATATCTACTTTCTACAGAAGTGAGATACTTTTGCGCGATTCCTACGTGAAATCAAAGAAAAAGGCACGATCGATCCTCGATCGTGTGTGCCGTTCGCTCTAAATTTCATTTAACTAGCGCGTGAAATAATGGAGGATTAATTCCAGCCGAATCGCGGAACAGTACGAGTCATTTACAATTTTTCCGAGATCTTTGTGTAATGACAAACGAGTCGTAGGACGAATTTTCTCGCAAGGAATATAAACGACTAGAATTCGTAGTCCGTTGACGTGAAGTTTTCATTATCTCGTCGACGAGATGTTCTCGACGATGCTAGACACGATATTGTCTCCACGAACTGTTTCATACATCTTAATTGGAGATCAATGCGACATCGACGTTCGATGCTCCATTTTTCAAGCACCTACGATGCCGTGAACCGCGAGCAAAAAAGTCGTTGATACCATGCAGGATACACGCTTCGTCCTCGTCTTTTCTCGTCCCCTCTCTCTCTCTCTCTCTCTCT